>LR142465.1:0-10426 GCA_900659605.1 Tisbe holothuriae | reverse complement strand
AATCTCAACCTCTTCACCGGATTGACTATAACAAGTTTGGTGGAATTAATGTTCTGGATTGTGCGCTGGTTAATCCAGAGTGCCACATAATTAAAGGAAGCTTTCTGAAGAATATGCTGTAGCGGCTAAACCGATATAAATAATTAATAATGTGAGCACTGAAATAAATGGAGCAATCCGAATAAATGAACTTGGTCCATGGTGATCAAGGAAAACAACCTTGCAATATACAGCAGTAACGAAGATTCAAGGTTTCCATGCCGGTTTTGCCGTCTTTAGCGTTCCGTCTGAAGAAGAAAGAATTACTCATTTCCACTCTTTGTGTCCTTCAAGTCCTTGAAGACCTCCATCACGACGAACTGCTGCGCGCGCCAAGCGAAATGATCCATTGTCCGAAGAGAGAATCAATTCAGAGCGAGAATCTCCGAAATACTATTACAAAATAATGTGCAGCCAGGATTAGACTGAATTTTAAGCAGGAACTGCGCTGTTGTTGTTAGTCTTATATAAGAATCCTGCAATCACAAATACATAATTGTTCTTTTACAAGTCAGAAATGAAGCGAATTGTTTTCATATAAATAATACAATAAGCGCGCGTATGCAAGCATCCAATGTATGGTCACCACGGCTTTAACTGACCGGATGACAAAACTATGACTTATTATTAGCAAGAATACTGAAAGAATATCGAATACGGCTAGACAATAATACTATTCGTCGTCTCTTTTATCATAAAATTAGTCTGTCCACAATTGTACATGTTATCGCTTTCCTCACAATCTAAAATAAAAAAGGGAACTGAGAGATCATCAAGGCATCACACAAGTAAATAAGTATAAATTGAGATCAAATAAGAACCGCAACCCCATATCCTCCCCTGAAAAACACTTCTTGAGACAAAAAAACTCCTGTCCAGACAATGGCAAAGAATCGAATAAAAGGAGGCGCGGATACAGCTTCAGATCGGGAAGAGAAACCTGAAAAAAGAATAAAATATGATATTGCCACGATGCATCTAAGAATTCTTACCTCACGAGCGCAGACCAAATGTCGCTCAATCCCGCACAACCCGATCCCAGTCCACGTCCTTGAAGGCATGAGCGCCCTCCAAGCTCTTCCAATCAAACGCGACTTGACGCCGGACGCGGCCAATCAGAAACTTGTTGTTGAAGCGGAAGCCGTCACCCTGGTGGATCTCTAGGATCCGTCGCATGCAGACGCCGTCCACGTCCATGCCGATGCAGTCGCCCTCCTTCTTCCAATTGACTGTGCGGCCGGGGAGGCTGTTGCGTTTAATGAACGAGTGGGCCAGCTCATCGATCCCGCTGCGGAGGCGGCCGCAGTCGCGAATCTGAATATGGAAGAGTTCCATCGGGTTCCTGGTGGAGAAGTTCACTGTGCCGTCGAGCCTCAGGTTCTCGATCCACCGCTTGAATCGCTCACGGCCTTCCACGCTGCGGTGCGTGGTGACGATCCTGGCTGGTAGAACTTTCCGGAAAGTGATGATTTCAAAGTTATAGTTGGGCTCGTCCATGAGATTGCGCACGATCGCTCGGAGCGCGATCCAAGTCTCTTCCTCGAGGCCGTTGCCCTCGTCGGAGTAAATGTTGCACTTGATGTCGGAACCAGTAGTCTCGTCTTCAACCTCCTCACCCGGCTCCTCTTTAATGAACGCGCTCTCCTCCTCATCCTCGTCGCCTTCCTCCGCATCCTCGCAAGGTTCTTCTTCTTCCTCGCCTTCCTCGCAAGGCTCTTCTTCCTCGTCGCCTTCCTCGCAAGGCTCTTCTTCCTCGTCGCCTTCCTCCCCCTCGAGAAACTCCTCATCAGAGGCAACGTCCTCCCTCGGCTCCTCCTTCACGTTCTCTTCCTCGTCTGAGTGGTCCTCAATAGCCTCTTTGACGTCGTCCTCCTCCTCTGCCATGCCCTCGCCATCCTCGTCTTCCCCGTCATCGGGCTCCTCCTTCACGTCGTTGACGCTCTCCTGCTCGTCATCGGTTGACTCGTTCCGCTCCTCTGGCACGTAGGGCACTTCCTTCCTCTTCTTCTTGTAGGGCCACTGGAGCGGAAGCTTCACCACGTAGTAGTGAGGTTTATACTCCTGGCGGGCGTTGAGGAAGCTGCGGATCGAATACTGGAAGTCTTCGCCAACGTAATCAACATGGCGGAGATGAACCAGGTTGTTTGGATCTTGATCCGGTGCCAGGGCCCCTTTTTTGAGGATCAGCTTTCCGGATTGGATGCTTGCCCTTCTCAATCGGTGCTTGGGACTGGAGTCGTCAACCTGGACGTATGATCTGATGTAACGATCCCTCTCTTGGAACTCGTCGCTACTCCACAACGGGTGCTGCTCGTGCTCATCGCCCTAAATAAAGAAGGAGAGAAATGTAGAATAATTGTCCTTTCATCAATGGCGATTCAATTCGCACTACTTGCCTTGTATTCTGTGGGTCGCCTAATCTTGAGCACAGCGTGCACTGGAAACTCTCGCGGCACCTCTCGCAACACGTGTTTGGAGGGGAGGTTTTCATAATGCCACAGGTCACCCGGCCTGATCATGTTCGGGTTGATCACCTTCTTCCGGCGCTTGGGCGTGGGGCCCTTGCCGGCCACGAGCTTCCTTGCCTTCTTGATCCTCGGCGGCTTGATGTCCTCCTCCTCCTCCTCGGCCTCCCTCTTGCACCTCTTGCCGCCCTTCTGCTGCTGCTGCAGCTGCTCGCTCTCGGCGAGTGTGTCGAGGGGCCGCTTGGCGTTGAGGCGCTTCGCTCGCTGGCGGGCCATGCTGGAAGCAGGAGCAGAGATCTCGTCTGGCGGAGCCCTCCTTGTTGAGGGACGTGTGCACGTGTGGCGAAACTGAGAGCACTTCTCAGGGTGGCGGGGCCAGTGGAGAGTGCACGAGTGGGAGGAGTGGGACTCTGTGGGAGGGACACGTTCGAAGCAGTTAAAAAGCCTCGCGAGTACAAACTGTTTCTTTTTCTCTCCTGTCAAATGCCTGCAGACTGCTGAGTGCTGCTGAGTGCGGACGCAGCTTCTGGGCAGAAAATACAGTTTTTCTGTTCTGGAGCTCAGATTCGTCCTGAGTCCGAAGTGTCTGTAACCAGAGAACCTTAAAGCAGAGAAACATCTAGGGACTTACTAGAACTAAAGTCACTCTTGATCGTATTTTGTAGGTATTTGACTAGAACCATAGACGGCTTTAATCTGTGCTAGAACCTCGAGACTATACTACAACCTATACTAGAACCAAGGGCTATAAACTAAAGTGGAACATTACAATACGTGTCTTATTTCTCTCTCTCTCTGCTCACGATATTTGATGGCGCAAGAGGCCAGAGGGTAATTTTATGCGAGGAATGCAGTAAACGGCAGCGGACATGTACAACTCACAATGGTATTAATATGTATGCTTAAAGCCGATTTTATAGCCGATCTGTTTCTTACATCGCCTTCTAAGACCATTGCGAAATCAAATGATTTTATGAGCGTGGTTGAGCAGAACAATTTTCGTGAGCCCAATAAAAAATAATAACCTACCAATGCATATGGAATAATGAAGGCAATAATTACTGACTTTATAGCAATAAAATCCTCCGCAGAATCACGACTCACTCTTTCTTCTCATCTTTTATTTCAGTCTTAAAATCTGATCTGGAAAAAAGATGTTAATTGTCTAATCCATACGTAATGAGAACAGATGCCGGTAAGGGGAAATTTTAGCATTTTAGGCAGAGATTTTGATGTCGTATCATTAATTTAACCCGATCAAGACTGATTTCTTTCCATTTAGCGTCGATAGCGGAGCACTCTTCTCGTCGGGCTGAGCTCCAACTGAAAAGAAGGCCACGCTTGTCAAACTGATTGATTAGTAACGAAGTGAGAGAGAGTTTGGAGTTTGGAGGCATTAAGAATGTCTTGCAGAGAAAACTGATCTCAAAAGACAGCGGGGTGGAAGTCAAGTCTTGAGGGGCGAAAATGGGCATTTCATTAATAATGATGATACTAATTGCAGCGGCATTATTCTCTCTCTTGGCCCTCCAACTGGGACTATATTTCCATATTAATAGGGGAAGAACAAAAGCCTCGCTTGATTAAGAACATTCTTTTTGTGGTATTCATGCCAATGCATTTGAGATGAAATGCCTGTTAATCAGATCGAATTATGTCTCTGGTTGCTGGTATCTTCTTACTTCTTTGCCCAACATTCATTAAATTAGGACGTGGTTAAATATACTTTCTAAATAAAGCCCGCCGCAGCACTGGATTGTGTTTATTTAGAGTACGATTTGTGTATCTGACAGTTCCAATTTGACAGATCAAGATCAAGTCGAGATTGATTTCCTCTCTCCGCTGATCTAATCCTGTCAAAAGGAAAGTAACGCAAACTCCATTTGTTTAGAATAATCTTTCGTGTTCTTTTTGTGCATTTATTCAACTTTTTTTGCTTCTCTCGTGGTGAACTCACTTAAAAGTGACAGGAGCAATCATTTCGACGAGAGAAAGGAGAAGATGCAAAATGAACATGGAAGGAAAGAGAGTTGGCTAAAAAGGTAGAGAGTGGGTATGGCAGACAAGAGGAGGCACTGTATACAATTTTTACTATAAACTCATAATATAGATCATCATTATGTTTAACTTAACTTTCTACAAAAATATTGTAAACAATAGAATGCAATTTTTATCCGTAGATCTCAATTTAAGCCACTCCAAGTTCTTTTCTCTCCCTCTTCTCTCCATTTTTCTCTATCTCACTCATTCCAAGTTTAAACTGCTTCAGAGGCAACAGCAACATCATCATCATCTTTTTCTCTCAAATGCAAATTGCTCCAATTTGAGAAAGTTTTAATGTCCCAATTTTTCTTCGGGTTGCTACCTCATGGGAGCAAGAGAGAGAGAGCAAGTAAAGAAAGTAATGTCACTTACTTCAGCCAAGGAAATCTAAATAAAGCTCCTGGAAAGTGTAACTGTAAAGTCAATAGCACTGTAGTTCTTGTAACGTTGTAGTGCACATACATTTTTAAAAGAATTAACTTCATTATTTGACACTCAATCATTTTTAGTACATTTTGTTTAAAGGAAGGTGAAGAGTGCAACTTTTCATGTTCTATTTGAGTTACATAGCATATAGCATTATAGTACAGAATATAATAATTTGGCCTTACTTCCCTTACTTTGCATTTTGACAATAAGATATCTACTGAAATTCCTAGAAAAAAATTCTACTGTAAAATGAAACTGCATTCCTCACTACAGTCTTAAACACGTTGGTCTTTATTGACGAACTATGTCATAAGTACACTCATTCACTTTAGGGTTCCTTGATGCTGAACAAGAAAGAAAGACACATTTGGGAAAACAGCAAGAAAAATAAAGGAACAATTTAGCCCGACAAGACAGGGAATGGTCCTGTAAAACTTTTCTTCCTACATCCCCCATTATTATGTTTTCTTGGAGAACAGTCTCGTTGGTTCCTGGGGGAATAAGAAACAAAAAGTAATAACAAAATTGCTACTTCTCCTCTCCAACCACAACACAAACAAAAACCGTATAACTAAACTAACGACCATCAGCTACAAGTGTCGCCAGAATTAGAATTAAGAATCTTTTTCTTCCCCTGATGTTTTGTCATTACGGCGGAAATTTATTCAGTAAGCATTCCATCTTTTTCGTGTTGTTCTCGTCAATGTGTCTTCTGCGGTTGAACATCATTTATTACATTGTTTGACGGCATTGATGCTTGTGGGGTCTGCGGCCATGTATGATGTCGAGCAAACAAAAAGTGACAGACAGCAGAGGCGTCACATTCCGGCATCTTTTTTGTTTTAGAATGGATGGTCATATATTTGGGGCTTTTATAGTAGTGTTACTGAGTATTGAACTGATGCAAAATACTACGTAGATCCACTTTTCAATATTATATCTTGCTGTCTTTTTGCAATAGTAGAATCTAATCTTTGGCCAAGAGTAAGTAATTTCCAACGTGATATGAATCTCATTATCTCCGTTCTTTGTTGTCTAAAAGCTGTCCCAAGAACAATAATTAAATAGTTCAATCCTTGCAACAAACAGTAAGATCACAATATGGACTGCTGTTCTCCATAAGATGACGTTTTAGATAAGCCCATCCTCCATAGACTATTATTCATTTGATATAATTATACACGACGTTCTGCTCGTCGAGAGAACGATCGGGAACTCACAATCTGGCTCCGTTTCAACTTCGATTCAAGTCATGATCGTCAAATTCACGCCCACAAATGGCAGGGTTCCCACTTTGACTATCTTTTATTTTATATTCTTTGTTGAATGAGGGACTGAATTAGGCTTCCTGTGGCATCGTCCCTGCAATGAAATGTAGAAAAATTGTACTTAATGACCATAATTTGGCCTCCTTCAAAACATTCCTATCTGAGGCATGCGATCAACGCTCGACTTCTTTGAGGAGCCCACGTGCCAATCCAGACTGTGGGATCTTTATCTCTAACAACAGCATAAGGAAGAGCAAAGGATGACTTGTGCCTTTTATATGCTTTGTGTTCGCACTCGAGGAGAACTCTCTCTTTTTCTGTGTGATATCTAAACAGAGCTGCTCGATGATCGAGTCAGTCGTACCATCATTATAATCATTTATCACGGACCCCGAAGGAAGAAGAGGAGGAAAGTAATGATAACATATTTGGAAGACGCGACATTTGTCAAGTCTTCTCTGCTGGCGATATTGCCTCGACAGAAGCAGCCATAAAACTACTTCTCCTCCTCCTTCTCTCGCGGGCACATAATTGCACCTTTTTCCGAAGACACTTTTGCACGTTCCTTATTTTCTTCTCTTCCCGTGTTCGGCTATAATTGTGCTCGCAAAGAAAACAATTTTCCATTATTTTAGCCTCACTGCCGTCGGTTTCGAAATATTACAGGCTGGGAAGGTTAAAAAAAGTAAAAGACGAAATTGTAACTTGTTTGGTGTAACGTGCAAGAAATGAAATAGAGGAAAGAAAGCAACTCTACGCGGTCACCGTCACTTTCCTAAGTCTAGAAAATGGTGTCTTATTTAATTACGTCGGGAACTGTACTTTTCAGTTGAATTAAGGTATTGATATAAATAATATTCAATGATAATTATAATTTAATGCGCGTTGCTGCTCAAAAAGCTGCAATGTAATGGGGAATCAAGTTTAACCTTAACTCTGGGCGCAGTTAGAGCGAGTCACCCCTAATATGGTCAGAAGACTGAGAAGTGAAGAAGGTAGTGGTGGGCTGTTATTATTATTATACACCGCCCAGCCATGCAAACTAAACTACTCCAGCCGGCCGAGTACACACACATAGGTGAGATGCCCTGTTGTTTCTTCTTCTACGCTCTCAATCATTGCAGCAGCAGCAGCAGTAGCCGGCTTGAACTGGCTACCTATTTATGCTCTTGACCGAGCGTGGGAACGAGATCGGGAATGGAAATGAACAAGAAGATGCGGCGGGCCAAAAACGGGTTCAACTTTGCCTGGAATTTTTAAAACAATGGCAATTACTAATGTTGCAACTATAGTTCTTTTTCGTTTCACATACATGTAAATGTAATTGAATCATCTCTGTTAAAACTGTTCTCCCCATATGTGATGTTCTTCTTTCACTCTGAGGGTGGAGCTGCTTCTTTTCTTTCTTATTAACCTCTCTCAATAATAATTACTTAACCCACAAACTGAAAATGATCTTGCTTGAGAGTAGCTCCAACCCCCGCTCCCTCTCCTCCCTCCTAGGCAGCTCCATCATCAATGGAACTATAATCTTGGCCATGCAGCTCTAGATGGGGAGTGGCCCAGAAAAAGTGGAATAAATGAGAACTACTGCAGACCACAAGACTCGTAATTGGTTTGTTTTCCCTTCGTTAATTGGACAGCTACTGCCACAGAGAAGAGTCATTAAAATATGAAGTTCCTTCCGTCAACGAATACGTTCATTGAACATGCCATCATCAGGATATTCCTTCCTGCAAAAGCACTATTATGTCCCTTCCAGAGACGAAGAAACCATTCTTGGAAGAAGAAGAAGACGAAGAAAACCGTTTACAATTGGCCCCGACAATAAACAGCGCGTGCTTCAAAGACAGCAATAAGTTTTGTCTTCCCTCCGTTTTACGTCTTCAACTGACAAAGTTTCGTTGACTGACTCCACCTTGCCTTTTACGACAAGGCAACAACGACGGTCATTAGACCTGAAGGCGACACTCAAAGGAGAGAAAGAAGGGCGCGTGCCAATATAATTGGCTTTCTAAACGATCACGTAATAATGCGCGGCGAGCGCTATTTACAAGCTAAGTTCTGCTATTTACAAGTTTCATTCCGCTATTTACAAGCTAAGTTATGTTATTTACAAGCTTCATTCTGCTATTTACAAGTCTCCTTTTCTGCTATTTACAAGTTTTTTGCTTCCTACTTTCACGTTCAAGGCAAGCACGGAGCTTGGTGAGTTTTGAGCTGAGAGCTCAGAACTAGGAGGGGAGAAAATATACGACAGCAACATAGAAGTAGGAATATATATACCGGTTTATATATTCCTAGTTCTATGGACAGCAACTAAGCTCAGCCGGTACAGCAGCAGGGAAATACAAAACTGAGCTGAGAAAAGTCACTCAGGTCAATAAATTAACTTTGCTGTTTCTGTAGGCTGAGTGATACTGTTTTTGTGCTCCACTCAGCTCTGCTCGGAACCCCTCCTCAGCATCGCGAGCGGACGGGCAGACGGCAAGCTCAGGTAGGCCTCGGGAATCCGAGCTGAGCTGAACATTGCGTTGCGAGCATATAGTTGCGAGCAGAGTGACGACATATATCACTCGGCCTTGTGCTTGAAAATTACAGACGGGAGCACAGCCACAGACTAGCCAGCACAGACTTGCAAAATGTTCTTTAAATCTGTAGAAGGGGGTCCCGCCAGAGACTTGTAAATAGCATTTCAAAGCTTGAAAACGGGAACGGAAAAACTTGTAAATAGCATCCGCCATAATGCGCTGGCGGCGGGATTAAATGTCGTGATTTGTCATTAATCAATGTTGCTGCTATATTTAGACGTTTTCTGTCCACAGTGACAACGGCATACACACACACAAGGTGTTTTTGTTCTCACCGAGTATTGAAATGATAATGAAGGAAATCTCACACCTGCCCCTCAAATCATTCTCTTCTTCCTTTCAACTGTCTGCTCTGTTGACATTTCAACTTACAAATGGGTTACTGGCAGTTCTCACTTTTTAACTGAAAAGAAAGGTGTTCACAATGGTTTGTTTGGAGAAAGAAAGAGTGAAAAAGACGTGTTCTGGGAACGACAATAGGCCAAACGTGTCAGGTAACGAAAGCTTCGTTATGGGATACATATTCAAAGCAACTAAAGACAAATTCTTCTGTTATTAATAATATGTATTCGCAGGCTAATACTTTCAGCTAACCGTTTTATATTTAATGGCATATATGATGTATTAAAACATTATTTTAGTAACAACTGGCGACTTTTTTTAAAAAAGGAGTAAAGCTTGATTCCAGTCATAATTTGTCTCGATTTTATCCGTTAAAACTTTGAACGTCAAATCGATTTCCGCCCGACTTCGTCACGCAGCCATTTTATTCTTTTTATCCCAGCAGTCTAATGTATAAATCCTACAATGGAATTGAAAGGCAAAAAAATCCTGACTTGCAAAATTTGTCTTTAGCAATCGATCGGTTGAAAATGGGAAATGATTGGCAAGAATTCTTCTCTTTACTTTACAATTCATGCGCCGACAACAACTCTTAATTTTATTGCCTAAATTCTTCTTCTATTCACAGCTTTGATCGCTTGTGTATTTGGTCAAGCGGAATGCCGAAAAGACGAAGATGGAATTTCAGACTTTCGACGCCATATTTATCATTGCTTCACCATTTGACTATTACACGCGGGAAGAAATGAAACTCTAAAACTATGAAGAAGCATCCAGTAAAAAAGCTGTCCTGATCTATGAGCCAGATTAGAAGAGAAGGAAATGGAAAGTAATAGGTGAACTGCATTCCGAAGAGACTGCCAATCGTTGCCTCTAAAGGATTCTTGACTCCTCCGAGCACGTATGGCTCCGAATCTCCCTGGCTACTCCTCCGAATATATACAGTATAATGCATAGTTTGTCGCATTCGTAAAGCTTGAAGAGGAATTTTCCGTTTGGCGTTTTGTTGTTTTTATTGCTTTATTGCATCATGTTGTCTAAAGAAGTGGACGACGACGACGACCGTTTTTGCCTTTTGGGGGATCTCCGTTGAAAACTGGATCGATGCTTTGGCACGAGAGCTCAGAAGAAGGCATTTTTATAATTCGTTCTCAATTGGACTGGCTGCCAAACTATTTTCAATTGCTCCTTTTTACCTCCGCAGGAAAATCGTGAACTAGAAAGCGAGCACAACGATATCTGCAGAGTA
>LR142464.1:0-10435 GCA_900659605.1 Tisbe holothuriae | reverse complement strand
GGCCATCAACACAGGTAACAATCACACCGGAAAGGGTCAGACATGAGACTCTAAGAAAGGCAATGAGAGGAGACTACAATTGTTGTACAGAGAGCCTTGGAAGACCACGCACTGCATTCTCTCTTGTTTCAGGCCTTCCTCCTCTTCAGACGTTATACCAGCTGGAGACGACGAGCCCTGCAACCGGTGCCAGCCAACCCACCACGCTCCTACTCCCACCGGAACTGGTGGCATCCCTCGGGCTGGACACGCAGCAGTGGCAACCGCCACGCCCACTAATCAAAGCTTGAGCAACCTCTCGCTCAACCTCAGCCTGCCTGTGCTCGGTGTGGGCAGCGGGAGTGGCACGGCACCCACCCACTATGAGCTGCTGTCAGATGCAGGCGCCGGGTTCATCTTACAGGATGTCACTCAGCAGCAGCAGTCAGTGCAACTAGTGACCCCGGTGGGGCACACGGCAGGGCAGCAGGCGGAGAGGACAGAAAGAGTTTCCTCGGAGGGGTCCCACAGCAGAAGAAAAGAGCCAAAAGCTGCTGAAGTTGTCAAGAAGCCCATTGGAAAGGTAGGAAATGAAGCTAACCTCGCAGTGCATGTGTGTACTCTTCAGTCAATCCAGCTTGACAAGTCGGTATCTGGCTCCGAAGGATACAGAACTATGCTAAAGCAGTATGAAACGCACTAAATACCCAGGTATTCCTTATCTTGGCAGTAGCTATAATTGTCTTCACAGACTTTAATGTAATAACTTCCGATGCGATGTAAAGTGATCTATTGAAATAACTGTCTCCAGGGCCCCTTCCAATGCTCCCTGTGCCCCCGCTCCTTCCCCAAGTGGTCGTCCTTCCTTCGCCACGAGCGCGCGCACGCCGCCACCGATCGCCGCCTCCGCTGCCCCACGCCAGCCTGCTCAGCCTCGTTCAACGTGGAGCGGAACCTGCGACTGCATCAGGCGGCTGAGCATCCGAGTAACAACCGGGCTTCGGGGGCTGGGCTGGTGTGTCCAGAGTGTGCAAGGGGCTTCAGCAGGGTGGCCAGCTTCAAGGCGCACTTAAAGGTCCATGCGGAGGAGGATAATTTGGCGTGCCCGTATTGTGAACTGGAGTTCCCTAATGAGGTGAGTAGCATTCGCAACATGCGTTTACTTTGTATGATTCCATATCGAAATGTTGTATTCCAGAACCAATTATCAGCTCATGTTGAAGCCCACGAGCGGCAAGAGGAAGAAAAAGCGTTCTCAGAGACGGTGGATTTCATCACCCACCCGCCTCCGAGCGGCACCTCCGAGGCTCCGAACGGCGCCTCCGATGAAGACGCCACGACGACCACGATTGTTGTCACGGAGCGTGCCAAACCGTTGCCGTGCAAGCACTGTAACCGCTCATTCTTGACGAAAGCAGAGCTGGCAGAGCATATTATGGAACATATCAAGATTAGGTAAAGGATACTTAAGGCAGAGGGAAAGGTTAGCAGGCTCAAGCTCGTCAGTAGGTATCATGTTATGCAGAGGACATATTTTCCGGCGCATTAATTATTCTTAACTCTGCAATCTGTTTCAGAAACCTCGTAAAGACAAAGCACCGCCGTCGTCGCCCCCGCGCCAACACGGACGTGTCCTCGTCCACCAGCAAAGCCACCGGCAAAGCGACGACATTCCGCAACCGATGCAAATTTTGCGGCAAGAGTTTCAAGAAGCCGAGTCAGTGTTTGAGGCACGAGCGGATCCACACCGGGGAGAAGCCGTTTAAATGCCCGGATTGTTGTGAGTAAAATAACTTGATTTTACATTCTCAGAGGATGATTCTTTGTTTGCAGCCAAGTCGTTCAATCAGAAGAACACCCTGGACATCCACCGCCGCCGCCATAACGGCACCAAGCCCTTCAAGTGCGCCGTGTGCGGGGTCGGCTTCAGCCAGAGCGGCAACCTGCGCACGCACATCCTGCGGGTGCACGATATTGGCCGCGGCTCCGAGCACGCGTTCAAGTGCGACGCGTGTCCGTGCGCGTTTAGGAAGATTGGGAGTCTGAATGCGCATATTAGCAGGATGCATGCCGCGGATACGAAGGTGAGCTTTTTAACTCATTTGATCGTGCTTTCCTCTAATGGCTCTATTTTATCAGACGCCCTCCTCCGACCCAAGTGGCAAACGTGACGTCCTCCTCCATGCGATGCAGACGACGGGGCTGGACGAGGAGCAGACTCAGGAGCGGAGGACCAAGACCATGGTGGTGGCGGAGAAGCGGCAAGATGGCTCCGTGAAGAAGCATCTCGTGCGGTACAGGCCCAAGGACGGGGTCTATTTGTGTAACCAGTGTAACAGGTAAGAAAGAACACTCATACTACGATATTTTTGTGCTTCCTTCATTGCTCTCTATCGTTCAACTCATTATCAACGGAGACAGCCTTTTAAAAGCTGTTTACTTTATGTGTTTCAGGGCCTTCAAAAAGCCTTCCGGCCTCTGCCGCCACATGGCCTGCCACTCCAGCACCGCCCCCGACAACCCATCCCACCGCTTCCGCTGCAAGAAGTGCCCGCGGTCGTTTCCAAACAAATCCACCTTTGCCGCCCACGCCAGAATACACGACGAGTACAGCGCCCACCAGTGCTCGCAGTGCGCCAAGAGTTTCGTCTCCTCAGCGAGCTACAAAGCGCATCTCAAGCTGCACGATATGAACATCCTTGGAGGGGGGAATGTAGCCACGGCAGCAAGGGAGGCTGCAACAATGCCACAAGAGCCGACTCCGGTGCTTAAGGAGCCTTATGTTAGAACAGCAGCAGGCACGATAGTCCAGATGGCTCCCCGGTTAGAGGCCGTCTATCGCCCGAGCGGCAAGGATCAGCTGGAGCGCGTCTACAAATGCGGCAACTGCTCAGCCGGGTTCAAGAAGTCGTCGCATTTGCAGGAACACCAGCTCAAACATACCGGAGAGAAACCGTTCAAGTGCCAGAAGGATGAGCAATGTGATAGGTATGTACTTATAGATAATAAGACTAGATTGAAATAATGTACTTACAAACTTGACTAACATTTGCCGTTTTTTTACACCTCCAAGTTTAAGGCTTCAATTCCATTTCTTTGCAGAGCCTTCACCTCTCGTTCCGCCCTCTCCTCCCACATCAAATCGACTCACCCAGCAGAGGACTCCCCGACTGCCGCACCTGAAGCATTCCAATGCGCGGCGTGCGGCGACTCGTTCGCGCACAAGAGCTCCCTGCAGAGACACGCGGCCACGGCGCACACCGCGGAGAGGCCGTTCCTCTGCCCCTACTGCAGTGCCACGTTCAAAACGAGTGTGCTCTGTAAACGTCATATTAAGAGCCATGCAAAGGAGGTTGCACAACAGGTTAGTCTTGCCTTTAAAGTGTGGATAAAGGTGATTATAATAATATAATCTTTTATTTCAGGACTCGTCCTTGGAGATTCCAGCCCCTCCGACCCCGCTCATGTCCATACCAGAAGAAGGCGTGCCAAGCGTGCCAGAGCAACCAGCAGCTGAAGAGGAAGAAGAAGGAATCTCGATCAACCCATCAGACATTGGGCTAGATGTCAGTGGACTACAGCTGGAGCCAATGCCAGGCACAGTGGATCCAATATCAGTCCTGAGTGCTGCTGAGCCCGTTGTGAATCCAAAATCCGAACCTTCACTTATAAACCCAAAGGCTGAACTGCCAGTCATGGTGCCAGATGAAAGCACAGTGGTTCCACCGTCAGCCGTGTTATTATTCACGTGCAGCCACTGTGAGGAGATTTTCGACAGTGAAGCACTGGTCAAAGCACACGTCGATAGCAAGGCATGTCAAGTGAAGCAAGAAGCGGCGTCAAGACCCATCGTCAAGGTTGAAGTCGAAGATGACCTTGGCGGCAAGCAGGGGTCAAAGCAAACGTCCTCCTCCGAGGAGCCAAAGCCTCCTGAAAAGACCATCTCGGAGGCGCTGCTCGAGGCCACAATGTCGGAGCCGGTGAAACCTCTCGCCTCCGAGCTGCTTCTCGCTGCCTCCTCCAAGCCTGCCTATCGGAACCAGTGCACCAGCTGTCCAAAATCCTTCCGCAAACCGTCCGACCTTACGCGGCATTTGCGTACGCATACTGGAGAGCGGCCGTACGCGTGTCCCGAGTGTCCGAAGCGGTTCTCGCTCAAGTCCACGCTCGAGTCGCACTTGAAGACGCACAATGGCGCACGTGCGGCACCCGCCGTAGAGACCGCGTCGGATAAGCTGCGGTGTCATGTGTGCGATGCACAGTTGTCTGGCCGGAGCACGTTGAAGACGCACATGCGGATCCACACGGGGTCGACGCCGTTTGCGTGTCCACATTGCGATCAGACATTCAGGTAAGAAAAGTCCACTTTGATGTGTCATGGCTTTTACTTTACAATTCTAATTTTTCAGGACATCCGGCCTCCGTAAGACCCACCTCTCCAGCCAGCACGGCATCTCCTCTACCAAAGTCCTCAGCTCCATTCAAGAACCAGCACCAAAGAAGAAGATTGACACCAGCAGAATATTAAAGAAGGCCCCACCGATGTCTAAAGAGCCGATTAGTATATCGGTGCCAGCCGTGAATCTGACACAAGCGCTGGAGGCCGTTCGGAATGCAGGGGTGCCGCTGCTGGGGTCGACCTTGAGGCTGCAGCTGGAGGGGCAAGGGCTGGAAGGGGCGGTCACGCATTTGCAGGTATGGGAAGGAAGAAAATAATAGGATCACATATCTGCCATATCACCTTAACAGATCCTTCGTTACCTTACTACCGCAATAAAGCTGCTAACAAGGCTCTAAATCCAAGTAAAACAGCAATGTCCATGTTCTCATAATCTAACCGTACGCTCTTTCCAGGTTGACCAGCAACTCCTCGACCAGCTCCAGCAGGGCGGGAACGTGAGCATTGAGGTGGACGCTGCGGCCGACGGGTCATCATCTTCCACTCCCCCATCAGCCGCTGCTGCAGCCCCAGCCCAGCAGGCGGCTGAGGAGCAGCTGACCGAGATCACGATGCTCTGCCCGTGGTGTGATGTCACTTTCTCCACTGAAGAGGAGAGATCGGGGCATCTGTTGCAGGTAATTCATTAATGGTGTCAAACTCTTTGTGTCTTTGAACTCGGCATGGAAACCTAGAATAACCGTTATTCTAGGTTTCCATGAACTCGGTCATAAGAGTTGTAAAAAACTTTATTTATAGACTATCTCTGCTGTATATTGAAGTACTAACTATACTTATAAAATGCTTTTATTACTTTATGTTCTAATTCGACTATTTTTCCTTCAAGATTCACGGCATTGCCGTCTCCGAGGAGGCCGCCGACGTCAGCAACTGCCACGTCAGCGGCGGCGCTGCCCCGATGGTGGACTTCAAACAACCGATGATCGTGTCCGCCGAGCGATGTCACCTCTGCGGAAAGGTCTTCCCCAAGAAGAGTTTGCTGGAGAGGCATTTAAGGACGCACACGGGAGAGAGGCCGTTTGCTTGTCTGGTAAGATGAAAAGTTAATAGGAAGTACGTTTTAGATGTTAAAACAAGGGCAAGGATGACGAATACACTCCTAGGATCCTGCAAGTTATAGTAGTACTCAATAGCCTGTAAATTCTTTAAACTAAACCAACCAGGCAAACGCCAATGCAAAGTGTTAATGTCAATGAGTGGAAATGCGTACGTACATTACTACACGGGTAATAATGCGTTCCCACTCATATGTTAATGTTAATAGAGAGTTAGAAATCGTTTATGCTCACTAAGGATTTATATTTTTGTTTATTTATTGTTACATTAGATTGAGCCATTGCTCTGTGTTGAAGAGATTGAGTACAAGGAGCGGCTCTGAGCTGAGGATTGTGTCCATGCGATAGACTCTGTAGCGACCCGCGAGAGTCGGGTTCTCCCGATGAAGCCATTGCTTGAAACTGGAGATTAAAGGGATGGTTAAAGAGCATGGAAAGCACTGTAATATTAAGGTTTAAAGCAACTTACTTTCTAACAGAAGATGTATTTCTAAAGTAGCAGATCATTTTGAATTCATCTGGTCTAAAGTTAACAGCCCAGAGCGTCCAGGGGCCTCCGGGAGAATCCTTTTCAGGGCAGCCACCTTTATGGGAAGCTCGGCGAAATTCCTGAAGAAAGAGCAAATTTTGCAATAAACCTTCTTGAAACCACTAAAGAACGTTTTTTCTACTTTCATATTTCAGTAAAGTACCTAAATCTTTGGATATCTAGCAATACTGTCTTATGAACTTACTTTTAAGAGTGCATCCCAGTATCCACATGAGGTCTGTGGAGCTGGGAGGATGGTCAGGGCAATCACAGGACCGGGGAAGAGCGAGGCACCGTCCTTCATATTGTATAAACTTTCTTCATTAATTCAGATATCTTAAGGAAGTATTTACTCAATGAAACTGTGTATAATTTATCATGCCTCGTACTGGTCAACACTCAACACTTTAGATTATGTCTGAAGTGTAGTTGTTACAAACAAGACAGAGCAGCTACTAGGTAAAGAACACAGTCAGTGCTACGGGATTATGTCAAGCTGTATATCAATGAATGGAAAAACGGTCAGCTCGTATCCAGAAATATCACAACATTCATTTTATCAAGGAGGATCTTTACTGGCCCAAGAATCTTTTGGAGTGTACATCATTTAAATGCGATATGATATAAAATATGCGAGTGGCAACTCTAAGCCCAATCCCGGTTTCCTTACCCTTGGAGGAAAGAAGGATTAAGTTACCAAACATCCTTGACTTTACCACACAATGTTATTTATTCTTTCAGATGTGCAAGAAGTCCTTCAGCCAGAAGACGACCCTCCAGGCCCACATGGCCGTGCACACGGGCGAGCGCCCGTTCGTCTGCCCGTTCTGCGCGTACGCCTTCACCCAGAAGTGCAACCTCAAGGCACACGTGCAGCGCTCGCACGCCGAGCAGGCGGCCAGGCTGCTGAGGGAGACGACGGGGGCCGGCGGGGTTATGAACGCTTAGTCGGGCAATTTTATATGTAATGTTATACATCTTCCAGTACCTGATGATGAGCAAAAATAATTATAGGTAGGCTGTAGTAACTTCAGCTGAATAAATGAATTAGTATAATTATAAATATGTATTTGAATACACTTTAATTGACAATACGACCATACTCGTAAATTATAAGACACACTCAAATTATTTTCCTTGACATCTAATGTTTCTCACAGAATCCCTTTCTCCAACTCTTTCTTCCTCTGATCCGTCACAATCGTCTTCCTCAAATAATTCGCCAGATAGATATTCAACCCAATCAACTCACTCGTTATTGCATTCATAATATGCCTCAAAATCGGCCAGACAAACACGACACTGAACACAAACTCCTGGAACGCGTAGATGAAGCGCTCCTTGGTCGAGGTCAGCTCCTGCTTCTTGTCGTGCCAGTTGGGCACTTCGAAGGTGCGGTGGATCCAGGCGAGGTAGGGCCGGGTGAAGATGAACGGGTTGAGCAGGCCCATGCCGTCTAATAAGTGCTGGGCCATGGCGTTGGCCTGCCGGGACGGGTTCAACATGCCGGGGATGATGACGCGCTCGTTGATCTGGCGGCAGTAGGTGCGGATTTCGGGCATGCTGCCGCTGGAAACGAAAAGGAATTATAGGCACGAGTACTAACTTTTTATCTCCACTTTATTTCTCTTCTGTTGCCATTTTTTATTCCTTAAATCGTGGCCAGCTTACCTGCACAGATTGTACTCATCCTTGACCCCCAACGCGTGCCCCACGAGGTACATCTGGTGCGCCATGGCCTTCATACACTTCTCACTGACGCCCGTGAACCCAATCTTGTCCCCGAAGAGAAGCGCGGGCGCGATGAACGCCCACTGGGTGACCACCATGTCGAACTGGGTCATGGGCCGGCCGTTGACGGACGAGGCGATGCGGTTGGCGGTGCGGTGGAGGGCTCGGACCTGCAAAAAAGTGGGCTTTAAGCAAGGAGATATTTAAACCGGATCCGGAGGGTTCTTAAATCGAATTTGAATGTTGTTGTTGTATCAATGATTTATTTCATAGATAAAATCATTTGTAAAAATGTGTACAGAATGGAATTAATCATTTCTGCTCTCTAATCGATAAATTCAATTGTCATGAGAATTAAACACTTGTCAATGGATTGCTAAAGAAATATAATGTGGATAAATACAAAGAGCATGCATTCAAACAGTAAGACTAGGGTAATCACAGGAATATTGGGTTTCACTGGTCACTGATAATACTATTTTAGAGTGGAATATTGCCGATTATATGTATAGGGAACCAATGACCCCTGCTTATACAGGGGTCATTGAGGGAACTAATGCTATTCTTTCTGTCAACCTGCGCCAAGGAATTAAGTAAAGTTATACACAGATACATCTTATTGATCTTTATTCTTAATTATCTTCGGTAATCAACTTCCACATTGTTCATCTGACAACGAGAATTCGACCTCCTAACGTTTCGAATCAGAACGGCTCAAATATTTGGAGATTTGAACGCCCGATGACTCACCTTTGCGAGCGACATCCTCCTCTGCGGCGGGCTCATGTACCACTGCCGCACGTGCAGTATCGTGTCCAGATACCGCTTGAACGCCTTGGCCGGCGTGTCGCTCGACCGCGTCGACACCAGCGTCTCCATGATGGACGGCACGAACATGAGCGCCGTCAGCCCGTGCAGCATGCAGACGAACATGGGAACCATGTGGCTGTTGAAGAAGCGCTGGGAGCGGGTCACGAGTTCGGGGTCGGAGCGGGGCTCGTGGTGGACCTGGAAATGGTTTTATGAATATCCATCAATGAAAACGTTGCGTCTTGAATGAGTTGAATCCTATATTCAGTTTGTGGCATGAAATCTGAGACTTGCCGGACAAAGTTAGTCATCCAAAGAGACTTGAGGAAAGAGCAATTAATATGGTGATTTTCTTTTGTTATCAGTAAAATTACCTCTCCCGCGCTAAGATCATGCTGCTCATTCTTTCCATCCGTGAGCAACCGTTCAATCTTGGAGACTGGCTCCGTCTGTGTGAACGTGTACGCGCCATGGTGGCTGTGGTGGTGATGGTGGTGCCCGGTGTGGCTGTGGTGGTGGTGGGAGCGGTTCTTGTGAGGCATGTCGAACTAGCACCAACACGACATTACACTATTGCAACTTTATTTTGGGCTACAGTGTGTATGTTTTACATAGCACAAGTACTACACGTATAACTTGTTTTACATGTGCTTCTCAGGATCTCTCTGTATGTTGATTGATGCACATTGGAGAATCATCACTACTCCCTGGTTTATGTGCATCTTAATGCATAATTTGTGCAAGAGAAATAGTACTATTCCACTTTGTGATTCAAGCAAATTGTAGTCATTCACAAAATATTAAGACATGCCTGAATAAAGCGCACTTTCTTGCAAATTGTACTCTCTGTCGTTCAATGTACACGTTTATCATGATAAACGTACAGCAAAGACGTCTTCTGGCTGACAGGGACAAGAGACTTCCTGTAGCTGAATACAACCAGAAGAACAGGCTGTACACAGTAGACGAGCGAGCGGATCTCTTCCACAAGAGCGCATTTGGAGTCTGCGCTCAAGGAACGGCCAGGTAGAAGAAGGGGGATTTTATTTGAGGAGCGTACACAGTACACAAGAAAGAGGGAGTCGCTTCCAGGGAACAGAAAGTACGAATCAGATTGTGACCGACGGTTCTGTCTACAGTAGGAGTTTATTCATTGTTCTCGTTACAGAGCGTCCGTAAAAAAGATCTTGTAGAGCAAAAGAAAATTCAAAAATCGCGATATTTTTTATTGACTTCTTGTATTTCAGAATTTTTCCTCCCATTTTATCATGTTCAATTCTTGAGAATATCGACTTAAATACTTTACTTTAAATGTCCTTAAAGCAAAGGATTCTCGACTGTTTCTCGTATTTAAGTTAAAAATACATATGCGGACTTTAGTTCTTTCAAAATTTATTATTATTTTTCACCTTCAAATTGTTCCGCCATTTTGGTGGATTTCTATTCGCATTAAAAATTATATCACTTTGGATCCTTTTTGAAACCAAATGAAGGCACCAGAATCGCTCTTTCACTTTACTAATTTTATCTCCTGCCTCTCCTTCAAAAACGTTAAATATATTAAACACAGAGGGTTTTAATATAACGCTTAAACACGAATATCACTTCTCTCTTACTCCTCCGTAACACTTTTAACTCATATCAGTACATGACTCGTCACCCACTTGGGAGCTTTTAGACTCTTAGTATATCACAAAGGAGCCTCAAGTCTCCCTACCCTCCTCCTCCGACCAGCTGATCTCCTCCAAGATTGACTTCCTCCTGCTCTTCTCCTGCAGCTTCCTGCTGCTGCTTCTTGTACACAGGCGGTGGCTTGGCGACGGCGAAGCTGAAGGAGAGCAGCAGCGGGAACGTGGCCTTGGCGGCGTCGAG
>LR142463.1:0-10438 GCA_900659605.1 Tisbe holothuriae | reverse complement strand
GTTGTTAATACTTTGATTAAATGAAGAATTTACTTGTTCATCAAGATGGGTTAGTATTGAGATTGGATTGCCCATAGCTGATTCAATGTAAAAGTAAATGCTTTCCAAAATAGAAGGGGGTAGATTTTCCTTCTGTGAGATGGAGAAGGTCAGTTTTATACTTAACGTAAGGCTGTGTAAAAACCAAAATCCAAAACCGACATTGGTTTAAAAAAGCCGGTTTCCACCCAAAATCGCGTTTAGTTCAAAAGACATTAAAAATGAAAACTATTTCATACAGTAACTGTACTGATATTCAAAAAAAGTATCTTAAATTGCAAAATACCTACAGTCAGTATTTTTTCTTATAGTAGCATAGTCTACACAATGAGATGCCAAATTGCATAGTGTGGTTTGCTAGTGCATGTTAGACTAAGTGCATGATTTTTTTTATTATTTTAACCCTACATTGCTGCATCATATAGGAAAATTACAAGGGGTAAAAAATGAAAATATATTTTGTACTAGTTCAGAGGCTAAAGTTGCATTAATGACATCTTTTAATATCTCTCATATCTTATAGTATTTACATGTTCATGGAAGATTTTCTTATTTGATAAAGTAATTCCGCTCCAGTGCGAAGTTGTGGCTACTGGTGTTTAGTGTTTAAAATTTAAAAAACGCACAGCCTTAGCTAAACGCATTTAAAAGAACTAAATAGAACACTGCAATAAAATTTTAAAATTTAAAATACTTTAACATATGTGTTACATATATAAACTAAATTTTCTTAGAGAAAATGCCTAAATTACTTTACACAACATATCTTCTTCTGATCATTTGTGGCATTAGTTTCATAACTTTTCTAGATTTTTCTAGATCTAGATCTAGATTTTCTAGATTACTTTTAGATTTTCTAGATTACCATGTACTTAATTCTGCTTCCCAATGCCAAGCTATTCAATTCTCTTGCAAAATATAATTGTTTAGTTAATCTCAGCAGATCTTGATTGTACACACAGAAACCATCCTTGCAAATCTGACTGGCAGCTGGCATAATGTTAGCTTTTTTTTCTACAAGTAGAAAAAAGAAGAAAAAATAAAGTCTTGGGCATGTACATATATCAATTATTTAATGTTAAATAGTTGAGGCATATGAAGGGCAGGTTTTGAATTCCGGACCAGGTGTTGGCTTGGGATGATTCAATTTATTGACCCAAAAAGCTGCCACCCCAAGTTAAACAGGTGGTAAGCAGCTACAGAATCCACCAGTAACTGTTAGTGTGACAACAAAGTCAGAATTAATGCGACTGTCCAATTAGAATTAATTCGAATTGAAACTGGAACTACAGCGACAGTTTTTGTTATTTGGAACTAATTTGACAGCTGCAATACATACAAAACAGTTTGGAATAAAAAAGTCAGAATAATTTCGACAAAATCTTAATGAATATATCTGGCAGTAGGCTAAAGTTATATTTACAGGATTTTTTTTATAAAATGTAATATATTTTATAAATATATTCCAGTGTAACAGTTCTGATGATGCATTTTTAATCAAGTTAGGGATGGAATATTTTAATATGAAATGCTACTTTACTTTTAGTGTAGTAGTGTAAATAAAACTTGTTAAAGTTATCCATTGAATAGGGATTTAATTTTTATAATATAGGCTTTTGAGCTCCTGGCCAATATTACTAGTATTACTAACCTTACATACCAATTTATTTTATAGTAATAAAATAGAAGCCAGTAAAAAGAGGCACCCAGTAGTACAGACCAGGCAGTATTGGTACTTTTCAATTTGGTTCATATTCTTACCATTATTTTTAATGTTTATTTTAAAGTTGTCGAAATAATTCCTATTTAAAAAATGTTGAAATATTTCCTACTTAAAAAAGTCGAAATATTTCCTCCAATGAAAGTCGAAATTATTCATATTGCGTATTCGCATTAATTCCAGTTGGTGTATCTTGTCGAATTAATTACTATTACATTGTTTCGGAGAATTTCAGTATGAATTTGTCGCATTAACTATGCGCTACCAGCAGCTACTGGCAATCCCAATAGCTTGGACTAAATAGTCTTGACCTTGGGTGTGTGCTATTGCAATGGACCTGAAAAGGTAGTGCCCTTAAATTAATTTAAAAAAGCGACGCATAATATGTTTTTAAACAAGCGTTTGTAAGGGATGATAACTCACACAACTTGTTGTCATGCAAGCGGTGGAAGAGTGGTTTATAGAATATGTAACTATTTTTGGCAACTATATTTTCTCCCTATAGAGATGTACCCATTAGTTCCAGCACTTGGAATTTGAACTCTTGGCCGGACAGAGATTTGTTCTGATTGGCTCTGTTCAAAATCATAACACACAGTGGCCGCAGAGAAACACCGAGAATCAGGGATCAGCACTTTCATGGTGGCAAAAAGGAGGAACTTGATGACATAAGTTTCCACTGAACTCATAACCTATAGTTCAATGCCAGTTTTCTCAGCTAAACAGCTCAGTACAAAGGCAGAGCCAGCAAAAGGCCTATAAAATCATATGCCAGTGGAAACTTATGTCCCTTAGTTCAATTTTTTGCCTGCATGAACGCCCTCAGCCCTTTTTCTCGGTGTTTCTCTGGTGGCCGGACAGAAACTGACCTCTGCAGCTCTGATTGGTTGGAGAAATATATTTTATTTTATTTTCAGCGCGGGAACTAATGGGCACAGCTCTATAAAGTTAGACCCATTTGTTCCCACGCTTGGATTTTGAATGGAGTCCGGCCAGCAATAACTCCTCTGAAACATAATAAACCGCAGACAAAAGAAACCGCAGACAAATCAGATACCAGCATTATGCTCCGCACTTTTGAATTTCGGAGCACGGGAACAAATGGGCCCAGCTCTATCACCGCGGAAAATATAACAAAGCACTCATTACTGGCAACATCAAATGAGTACATGCTATAGAGCTGTACCCATTTGTTCCCGCGCTTGAAATTTAAACTCTTGGCCGGACAGAAACTGTGTTTTGATTGGCTCTTCACATTCATAACAAACTGTGGCCGGACATTAACTGTGCTCTGATTGGCTGTTCAAAATCATACCAAACCATGGCCGGACAAGAAGCTGTGCTCTGATTGGCTGGTTCAGTCCGGCCAGGAAAATATATATTTGAATTTCCGAGCGCGGGAACGAATGGGTACAGCTCTATACAACCACTGCTTGACTCATTGGTTGGTGTGTTTGAGACATTATCATATTATAGCTATCAAGACTGATAGATTCTTACCTGTATTATAATACTGTTGAACATTCAAGCTTTCACTAAAAACCTTGATGGCTTCACTATGAATAAAAAAACATTATAAAATGATGAATTTCATATTAAATAAATTACTCAATAGCATTTTTCCGTTCAAAAATATTCCAGTACTTTCCATAATCGTGAGCATCTTGAAGAAAATCGTGCTGACCAATGTTTGAAAATGCATCACTGACAACAGAACTCACAACTAATGGAGCTAATTCATTAGAATAGGGATAGGCGTCAACAGGAAGAGGTTCACCTTAAATGAGGATGTTATGCATTATCTTTACATGCTCAATGCAAAGTCATCAAGTACATTTAAAAAAAAACAATTACTTGTGTTAAACATATGGGCAGTTCTACTGCACAAAATGAAACATACCTCTGGTTTTTTGACAGTAGAAAAAAATGACCTTCTTTTTGAGTTTGCACAGTTCACAAAAGGAATTTGGAGGGGATTCTTTGACCAAACTTGGTAATGAGTGTGTTAAGCATGCAAAATACATTGTATGATTACATTTTTAACCTTGATTATCCTCTTTTTGGCCAAGACAATATCAAAGAGATGAACAATTTTTGAAATTTTTTGATGCCCAAAATTTCAGAGGCCTCTTTCATTTTGTGCAGTAGAGTTGACTTACCTGCACCTAACCTACGTAATTGAATTACCTTGTGTTTCTGGCAAAATTGCAGTTCCCATCACTTCAAGCACAATTTCAGAGAATAATGATTTAAAAAAGGAACTGTCAAAGTTCACTAAATGGAAGCAGTAATTAACATTACAATAAATTTGTAATATTACATTTGTGATAAAATAGGTCATATAGAGAGATGGGGAGTAGCTCAATTGGTTGAGCACTGGGGCTGGCCAGGGGCACCCAACACTGTACTGATTTGTTGTAAGTTCAATTCCCCGGCAGTGCTACATAAAGATAAAGTTCTCTTGACATATGGTTGGTCCAAAATTAGGAATTTGCTTCATGCCTGCTGATATGTGCATGAACTAAATAAACTAGGCCCCAGCAAATGATACAAAAACATAATTATGTCATATCAACTTACTGTCAATAATATTAAGTACTACTTCAATAGTGTACTCCTGCCATTGAAAATTTCCCCCTGAAAGGAAATTATGCACAAAAATGAAATATATGTCTTTTTGCACAATCATGGTAACTTACTAATTAACTTTATGTTACTTTCTATTTGATCTTCTGTATGCTTGAAAAAGTCTTTAAAGTGGTGTGAGGTTCTGAGTTCTTCAATTCTGAAAATAAAAACTAATCCAGTGTTGCCATATTAGGGGCCTACTTTAAGCAATTTGGGAACCTTTAAATTGGGCAAAGAATGTTTGATATTTGGCTCCCATGGTCTTCAGAAAATTGTGATAATTTAATAGTTACTTACATAAATTCATTTTTAAGAAATGTTTAACAATTATAAATCAGGTTGGTCTGCAACTTGAAGAAATGACCTTAAACCAAAAATGACTTTTAAGTTTCAATGACCTAACAACCTGTTTTGATTCCTGAAAAAATCTCAAATTTGGTCCCCTGTAAAAAGTTTGGCACCAAACATGAAACATGTCTGGCAACCCTGGATGGTATCATGATTGAATGCCATATGCTCTAAACTTACTCAGGGCAATTGTCTGATTGATCACAAAGTAATTTAGGTCTGTTAAGGAATATAACAGGTAAATTCAGTTTGTCCACAACTTGATTTGCACAAATGGATACAGTAGGGAACTGAAAAATATCATAACACATTGTGAGGCATTTATTTATTGCTTTTTAATAAGGAATAGTATATATTAGAGTGCAATCTTGTGGCGGAATGGCGGTTCTTCTGAAAAATATATTAATTTATTTGCTTAGCAGTATCTCTTAATATCTATCTTAAGTGGATAGTGTGCATGTGCTCTATCCAAGTGACCCTTCACTGTTG
Organism: Tisbe holothuriae; assembly: GCA_900659605.1. Classification (NCBI taxonomy): domain Eukaryota; kingdom Metazoa; phylum Arthropoda; class Copepoda; order Harpacticoida; family Tisbidae; genus Tisbe; species Tisbe holothuriae. Next base: position 5,214 of record LR142463.1, on the reverse strand, counting down.
TCAATAAACTAGAAGCAAGAAACTTCAAAGTACCTGCACTTGCTCTGGATCATAGTGATGACTTTTTATAACAATCTCCACTGGTGATGTCAGCCATTCTCCAAGAACGCTATTTATTGTTACAGTGCCAAATGTAAATGCAGCAACTACAAGCACCAACCATAGAATAGTCTCAGTACTGAAAATAAAACACTGTTAAACTACACAAGACACAGGGAAAAACAATTCTGCAATTAATGTATCCAAATATATCTACTGCACCATGAAAAAAGGGCTTTATTTTTTGCTGTTGTAAAATGACCTTCTCTTTGAGATTGTCTTGGCCATTGATAATGTATCAAGCCAACTGACCAATATTTCAAGTGTTGGCTATACTTGTATCTACGTTTAGATTACCAAATGTACTTTAGTTAGTTGTGACACAATACCCAACAAGTTGTTACTGCTTCTTCAACTTATCATCAGCCATAAAGGGAATAACAAAGATTGGAAAAGTAGTCAGATAATTTTATTTCTTTGGTTAACATGAGCATGACCAAATATGCCCAGAAATACTCTAAATCCAAGGCCTATATTATACCAGGCCTATATAATACAAGGCCTATATAATACAAGGCCTATATAATACAAGGCCCATATAATACTAAGGTTACCCCATGTGGATATATATTTTAAATGTTCCGGTTTTCCCGCCTTTGCTTATGATTTTAAACCCATGAATCATAGGAGACTGAATACTGAGTTTCCAGCATGCTTTCTGAGGACTGAGCTGCAGCAAAGGGCTCATTTATTTTACACTCAGTTTTTGCTTATGATTTTCTCTAGGCTGCCCGCCTAAAGATTCACATGGGGGAGGTTTGTCTAAGTCCATTTTTTTACTTTTACAAAAGCAACAAGAAGGTATTTTTTCTACCCTCAACACCGTTATCAGTGGCTACTTTTTTATAAAAGTTTGCTGGATCATCCCTGGTGTTACCCGGGGTACTACCCTCCGGTTCAACGTTCATAATGATTCACCAGACATGCCACAACAAAAGCAATTTAAAAAAATTCAAGTGCCGGAGGGGGGATTCAAACCCACGACCTCCTGGGCCCCCAATAGGCCACTTATATAATAGGCTTTCGTTTTATGCAGTATATATACATTTTTATATATTAATCTTACATGTTTCTGCCATTAAAAAGGTATGAAAATCCATGAACAGCCGTTGAGTTACAAAAAGAAATGAAATTGGATTTTAAAATAGGATACTTCTTTTCCTCTGCCATTATGAAGGCAAACTGAATAGGGACCTTTCATAATTCTAAAAATGAAGTGGGGGGGGGGCAAAATTACTGTAGTTAGATTTTATTGGATTTTGGCCATTTCATTATTGTATGTAAAAATTGGACTGGCCACATGCAACATTTAACAAGAATGGTCCGTTACATCTACAGGACAATATCAAAACACACTACATTAACGCGACATTCATTTTTTTGGGTGTCATTATCATTAAGAATACAATTGTCAATTCATTAAGCCGCCAATTAGGCATACTCTAAGCGCAATAATAGTGACTAACTGCAATTGATTGCTGAGTTGGAGCATGCTTATATAAAGCAGTAAAATTTTGAAAACCGGTTTGGTACTTTTGATATTGTACTGCACATATTTGGCACTTTTACGAATATATTATTAGTGACATTTTATATATTTAACTTTGTGTATATTGTACATGACTGTTATTCAAATATGTTATAACTATTTAACTTATTGAAGTTAAATACCTTGTTAAACTACTAAAAGTTGTTATTAGGATCATCATGGTTCAATCACAGCCAAAATAGACTGATCAGCCGCATGCTTCTTTTAAGGCCAGGATTCATAAAACATGCTTTTATGCGAGCTCAGCTGTCCAATTGATAAGAGTTATCTGGCCAAATTTTAACTCTTCAGAAGAGACAGAGAAGACTTTTAACATTTGTTTATTTGTTTGTAATTATACTGTAAACATACTCTTCAAATGTTTATATCAACCTCTTTATATATAATTAGAAAAATAGATTTAGCACCTTCTGTTCCTTATCATTTGGACAGCTGCTGCTGTGGAAAACCTGCTTGGTAGGAAACAAGGGAAATCTGGTATAAACATAGACAGTACTAGACACATATTTGTTATTATTACCGTCTATGGGTATAAAACCCAATGGTTAAGAAAAAGATGAGTTGATTAAGCTTCACAAGAAAATTATACATTTGTTAACATTTTGAGTGCAAATAATCATTTCTCCTTGCTTTACCTCTTCTCTGATACCTTTAGAAAGTCTATAAAATCAATATTACACAAATGAAAGACCTCCTATATTAGCAAATGCCTCTCCCTGGCCAAAATATCCTTTTATTATGACCCAATTAACTAGCACCGGCAAACTAAATAATTAATGTCCTCCTCATATGCTCCTTCTATGAATTATTAAACTGAACAAGTCATTTCTATTGATTTTTGATAGTCAATTTTACATAATTATGTACTCAGTCAAGACAAAAATAATGACAATCCCTGTAACTTATTTAACTGACTTTGTTTTTATTTAAAAATTAGGATTCCAAGATCATCCCAGAATTATCAGAGATTGGTACAATATTGACTCTGGGAATTTCCCTAACAAGACAAAAATATTGGCAATTCCCATAACTTACGATGTGAGGGTAACTGATTTTTTATTAATGTTAACATAGCATATCAGTTACACCAGCAATTTGTCTATTATGTATAAAAATTCCGGTTTCCAGTTCTTTTGTTTTACAATATTTTTAAATCATAAGCTCCTGGCTGATGCCCTGATATCCAGGTCTAGGCTCCTTGCTGGTGCCCTGTTATCCTCTTCCAGGCTCCTGGCAGCATAATGACTGTCCATTTCCAGGCTCCTTACAAGTGCCCTGTTATCCAGGTCTAGGCTCCTTGCATCCGCCCTGTTATCTAGGTCCAGGCTCCTTGTAGGTACAATGGTATCCATATACCAGCTCTTTGCTGTACCAAAAAAAAATATTTAACTTGACTTTAGTTGACTTATGTACTAAAATCGATTCTAAATCCATATAATGCATACAAGTTTACCAGATTAATTTTAGAGACGATTAGTAGAAGCTATTTAAACGTGCCCCAAAAACAATTCATTCCCGTTTTGAGCCAAGCATGAGAAATACGCGATTTTGCAACCAGCATTGGATTTGTGAGCCTTTTACCATTTGCCGGGATTTGGCCTCTTTAACTACTGACATGTGTTAAATAATTTTAGAGAGTTAAAATAACATAAATTACGCACAATTTTATGAATAAATGTTATAATTAATAAAATATATACAGCACATATAAATGGAACAAGAACTGAGCCTAATGTGTTAAAAAGAAAATACTATCACTACATAATAATTGCATGTGAAAAATAATTACTTGTATACAATAAGATTTTGGTACTGTTAGAAATTCGTTATTGCAGAAAAGTATGGTTCTGAGCCATTCTACAGAATGGAACATCCTGTATGTACAAATCCACTACCAACTACCAGTATCCGTACTATTACTGCAACCAAATCATACGGCTTGTATCAGGTGTTGACGGACTGCAAAATGAGTTTTGGATAGATTTGGATGGACGCATTCAACATTCAGCCTCACGCAACCAAGGCTGAGATGGTTTATCCCATATGGAACTTATGACAACTAACATTTGATGCGACCTGCATGATATCTAATGAATTAAATTGACATTTAAAATCTAGAAGATACTTAAAGACTTATAACATAAAAACAATATGAAGGTGGAAAAGATTGACTCAATGAAAATTCTAACAGGACATATAACACACAGTGAAAACAAACGAAAATGCCAATATATTTTAGAGATAAGAACAATTTAATATAAAAATGAAAGTATCTAAATTTAAACATATACAAGAATATTAGCAAAATCACTCAAGATACCCTGTAAGCAATGTATTCCATTACCAACCATCCTAAGTAAATTATTTCCTTATTTTCAAACTAAGACCCTCAAAAAGTTACCGCAAAAATGTTATTACTGTGTATCACCATTAAACTAACAACAATTGTTACATGGCCTTTTTAATTTCTAAAAGAGTACACAGAGAAAATATGACTTTTATTACTTTTAGTAAGTTTGCAACCCCTTAAGCATTTTCCGAGACAACCTAAGGTTGTCTCCTAAAAAACTTTAGTGTTCACAGGATGATCTGGTATAGGAATTCTGACCCTCTTAATTATATGAAAGTAGAACGCTATTATTTACTGTAGATAATGCAGAGTTTGGTCTCTGAATATTTAAGTTAGTCTGAAAATCAATACCTTACTTGTATGCCTTTCTGAAGAAGGATAAAGGGAAAAGTTTATTATTGTACGTTGCCAGTCTATGAGTACCCGGCGAGGAAGGTGCTTTAAATATAAGAGTGAAATAATAGCGTATAAACAGGAGTTTATATTTACTACGGAGATAATTGTCTCGAGTCTTGGGTTTGGTTCCACTAGCTGCAGACAAAGGATGTGCTTACATTCATGGACCAAAAGATAAGTAATAAGTAGAGTAGTAATTAATCTAAGTAATATTATTAGGGATGCCAAACTAAGGGATTTGATAGGAGATTGCTAATTAGATAGAACTCACATTAAGCCCTAAACAACCAGTATACAAACTGTCAGGTTTCACAGCTCACCACGGCTACCACGTCCCCCTCCAAATTAATTTATTCTGATTCTATAAGGCGGAGATTAGTAAAGAGCATAGAACATACTTTAACAGTCCTCAATGGCTCTTTTGGAAGAGTTACACTTTTGGCTAGAGAACTCTTATTGTTTGGACAGCCGATTTGTAATATGACTGTAGGTTTCCGGCTAATGATGAAGCTTATGTTGGAAAGTATTCACATCTTGTTATTATCCTATTAAGTGTACGAACCACATGCGTTGGTTCAACGTTAATTGTAATGCCTTTAAATTGACAATACACATTCGTTATATTGATACCCGACACTACGGACTCTTTGTTAACCTGGTGATTTCCAAAAGGACTTGGAAAGTTCAACACATTCCCTTGTATTGATATCTTGTCGGTACGAACCGACGTTTGTAACAAATCATACACTAATCGTTGTTACCAAATACAAGCTCCTAGAGCATCAGTTACATCTTATCTCTTGATAGTATCAGACGTATC
>LR142462.1:0-10434 GCA_900659605.1 Tisbe holothuriae | reverse complement strand
TTAATCAGAGAGGCTGGTGAGAGAGCAATGGCGAGCATATTGGGCATATATGTAAGCGTGTGCGGTGTTCTCCCGTGGCGGAATATTATTGTAAGATAATATTTATGGTAGATCAATTCAAGCTCATGTGCATAAAGATACGAGTGAAATTCATAGTTGTTTAATTATGTATACAATAAAAAATGTATATTGCACCGTTTTATACCCGTACTATGCAAAATGCAGTCTCACCCTTTGAAAGGCCCATATGCATAGGACGCGTGCAATGAGATTCACTAATACTGAGAGTAACATAAGTATTAGTGAATCTCATTGGACGCGTGTATTTGTAAATCAGACACTCTGTTTAGCTAGATAATATTCATCCTGTATGATGTTAAATTAATTTCATTCCTCTGAAGGACACATTTCTGAGCGTGAGTACAAAAACTGTCTCTGCCGAATGCATTTGCAATAATCAACACGTTGTTGCCCCTGACCCGTCTGGGAAGAAGAAAGAAGTGGCACCAACTCTTCAGTGCATGCAGCCAAAGGCATATCAGGTTACTTTTGGGAGCATTAGTAACTTAATAAGGACTATAAAATTCAAGTTAAATAACAATGCAATGGACATGTGGAATATTGATCATTCTTCACGTATTTTAGTAACTTTAAACTCTCAAGTAATTGAGTCCCTTGTTTCCCCAACTGCGCATTTTGTGGCGTCCACCGCAAGGATGTTGTCGTCCCTCATCCGGCGGAGGTCATCCACTTTCATCCAGAGACGATTTCACAAGCACAGTCTGATGTAAGATTTTGTTACATCTTCACACTAGATGTTAAAGCAACAAATTTATTTTAGGCATGCTTATAATTATTACTGTCTTATTCATTTGTGCTTATCTGAAGAAGGAAATTAGTATTAATATATATTTGCAATTAAATAGACTTCCATATCTAAACTCGATATACCATTTAATTGTCATATTCTTACACAAAAAATTGCAACCAGAAGGTCAAATATACATAACAGCCTCCAGTACACTCAGCATTATTTCATGATGTGACTTTTGAAGGATACTTTTACAACTTTGTATAAAATTCTGACACATTTTTGACACGAAAAGAAGGAGGAAAATGAGTTTGCTTTTGAGATGTTTGAAATGTGATAAATGATAAATATGAGCAGAAATGGAGAAGTGAGTTGTTCATGTGTCCTTAAAATAACATACAATTATTTGTACGTTTGTCAATTATTTAGTGAATGCACTTAAATTAGTTGGACTTTAGTTGTTGGCATTTGTCTGGTTAAACATTTGTTTCTTATTGTTGGGAAAATATCACAAATATTATTGTTTTACAAGGATTTAGACTGTACTACCAAATGACATCATTCTGAAGCTATTCCTCGCGCTGACGACTCGATAAACTATGCGGAATTGAAACGAAATCATTAGCTCATCAAATTACTGCTTTACAAGCAACTTTATTATTATTTGCAATATATCTCAACAGTGTCACACATTGCCTTTTAACTCTCTTTAATCACAGCTCAAAAAGTGGATTACACTGGATAAAACCACTAAAAACTAGCTCTACTACATTATGGCTTCGTTTAATGTGCTCTTTTTGCATCTCAATTTGTTTGGACATTCATCTGGTGCCGCCGCGCAGTCTGATCTAACGCTGCTGCCGTTGGACACTTGTTATTCCCAAGAGATCCATATACTTATAAACACTCATCTTAGTATAGATCAATGGCCTGCTCCTTCTAGAATCTTCTTCCTTGTGATAAGAACATGTTTATACGTCTCCATCTCAAACGGGAAAAATAATATCGTCTTTTCTTCATCTCAATATATGCGATAGATAGATCGAAACATGATTCATTGACTGTAGCACTGTTTTAATGACTGCAGGCCCCTCTATTTTGGCTGCACATACATCTAATATATCACGCAATCTTTGTATGTAGTCGGAGCAGCATTGTTGTACACTTTGTACTCCTTTTATGTCTACAGCTTGGCAACAAAAGACCTCACAAAACTGTCCTCAGCTATAGCGGACTTTAAGAAAAGTCCAATCTGGAACATATTTTCATCGTCCTCTTCTACACAGCCACTTATATAGACCAATAAAAGACATTTGAAACCAAAGTTATATGTCTTTTCTTGGGAGATCTTCATGCATATGCTTTTAGTCTCTCCACGTGTATGGCTGTAACTACGTTCTGACGTTCTCCAGTTTCACATTTTCGTTGAATCCCTTCTTAACGAATATGACATCGTTTGCGAGCCAGTTGCCGTTGGTGACCTCGGCCCTGGCGCTGTAGCCTCGGGAGTCCATGAAGTCGATGAGCGCGGCCTTGGAGTCGGCCGTGGAGGACTCGCCGAGGTGGGAGAATTCAACAGACATGGCCTGGAAGAGAGTAGGTTGATTTAAACTTTGATTGTTTGTTTTCATTTGGTTTTAATTAAACCGCATACCCAGCCAAAAAGTTCGGCTGAATTAAGACTTATTAACCAAATGTTCAGCCAAAATTATTAATAACTTTTGCTGAACTTTTGCTTAATAAGTCCTAATTCAGCCGTCTTTTTTGGCTGGGTAGTTTTGTTTTGTATTAGGCTTCAATAAACATAGTTTTTTTAACTATTATAATTATTTTATTATGATTTTTAATTGTCCTTATTAAGAATGCTGCTGAAGTAGATTTAAAATCTACTATAACGTTATGTAATTTTCTTTGCATAACCTAACATACAAAGTTCAACTTCCAATTTCATTTTTAATTACATGGTCAAACTAGCTATCTTCTAAATACAAAGTCCTTAAAATTATAAAAAAAGACTTGATTTTTGTACTGCTCCTTTTTCAGACACATTTCAAGGCTGCTTTTACAAATGTTTGACGAAAAATAGCATCCAATTTACGCCGTTTCCAGATTCTCGTCGACCTTTGATTTTCAATCTTGTTTCTTGTGAAATCATGTCCAATGTCATCAGCAGAATGATTTTAATTAAATTCCGTAAGAAGCTCAATTTTCAACACTATAATTGCATTTACAAAAAATCATGCCATATTATGAAGCAGCTGCTATATGCAGTGTTCAGTTAGAGTTTTGATAATAAAAAATATAATACACAACATTTGGTGCATTTTAAACAATGTTGTCACGCCCTTCCTTTACATTCATAACTAGTAACGTTGGTGACAAATTTAAAATTAATCATTTACGTATATTCACGTTTATGTACGAGTATACCAACCCACCCCATATGTAAGCCCCAACCAAATATTGTTTGCACATTGCGTGGTGGCAGAACTACCACCCACAACGGATTAATAAAATATGAAAGTAGCTTATGCAAATATTGTACTATTTGCTGCTTTATTGCTGCCGTCAATCCCTTTTGAAAAGTGTATAACGAGCATTATAAGTTGTGCTTATTATCCTAAGGCGTGTCATATGTAACATTCAACATCTAATATTCACCTTAATATCAATATCCTCAAACGGAATGGTTTTGAGAATATCCAACTCCCTTCCTTCCACATCGAGACTAAAGTAGTCGACGGTCGTCCGACCGAACGCCCGCATCACAGAAGCAAATGGAAAGCACTGGACAGTCGCCACGTTGCTAGCACCAGCAGCCGGGGTGACAGCCCCTGCCCCGCTCAGCACCATGCCCTGGGCGCCTATGGCCCTGTAGGGCACCGTCATCGGTTCACTGGTGGTGCTGAGGCAGTTTGGGAGCAGCCACGCCTTTCGGTGTTTACCGCTGCAAAGTGGAACCAATTGATTAAAGGCATAATGACGTAGAATGTCGATAATAATGTCTTACGCTAATGTTGCAATGCTGGTCGGATCTCCTTCTATGAGCAAGCCGTCCCAGCCGAGTTCGCGTTCTAGGGTGAGTGTGTTGGATCTGCCCTCGCCGTCAAAGGCGCCGCACTCGATGAAGAAGCCGTCACGCTTCTACAAAGAAAGGGGTTATTAGTTGCAATGAGCTGCCATTATTGAGATAATAATAGGCTCTAATAAAAGGTAACATTTGCTCACATCTCCAAATAGCGTTCTAATGGTCTGTGCTTGACCCATGGACGTCTCCCGCTCCGAGATAATTTTGTAAGGCTCGTCTGAAGGTGGCAGCAGGTGGTGGCCGCGGATCAGTTGGGACAACGCTTTCGGGGACATGTCCTTAATGTCGCGCGAAAGACTCGTGGACTGTAATTAAAATATAGGAGATTAGGGCCAAATTGGAAATACTCGTATATTGTGACAAGTAACAAGCACTCTTAAATTAACACCTGTGAATATTGCAATTTTGTTGTGACAGTTTTATGACATGCTACTAAGGAAAGGTGACTCCTTTTTTGCAGGAGTTGTTTATCTTCAGCTTCTTTTAATTAACCCTTTCAGCTAAACACCATATTTTTGCAGGAGTAGATGATCATGTTCTGTTTTGCAGTATCTTATTACCTTCTTCATAACAAGCTTTGACCCCTCCACCACCCAAACTTTATTCACATCTTCAGCGTTGATTGGCTGAACCTTGACATTCTGACCAAAGTTGAAGGGCGGCGCCGTATTTCCATCCTCGTCCTCAATGGAAGCCTGAGCCCAGTGGGTGAGTGGCAGGCTTGAAGACCGGGACCAGAGAACCTTGATGAGTAGGGAGCCGCTGACGAGGACTAGAGCGGCCTTCAGGAAGAAGGTGAGCGGGCGGGCCTTGATGTTGGTCATGTTGGGCTGGAATAAATATATTTTAAATATGGTGTACCTTGGCATAGACCACTAAAATTGCACAGAGGGGTCCTTTTTTCTTTGTGAAATATTTAACTATTGTAACACAATTAAACAACTTAACACCGATACTGTTGATTCCCTTTTTTGGTTGGATTATGGAAAATATGTTTCTCTTACTGCTTAAACTTCCCCAAAGCACTGGATACAGCTGTGAGGACTTAACTGGTCTCACTATTTGTCAAGCTGGATATTGAGTATATTTATCGTTAATATGATTAACTTCTTGATATACCAATTATGCTAAAGTAACACTGCATACTGATTTATGCAAATTTGGATATTTAGAGTATTTGAAGCTTACTCGCATTTCTATAGACAAAGGATTTATATAGAAGTACAAACGTATCTCCATTTTAACATAATTTTAATGCAATCCTCATGATATTACACTTAACATGATTTAAGACCAACATTTACATGTGAACGAAAATCAACCCAGTTCACAACAACTGTATTAGGGGGAAACTTTACATGCCGTTAGTATAAAATCCCTTACTTTGAATACTTTCTCCCTTTCTAAAACAGGTTAGCTTTTAGCTCTTTATTTTGACTGTCCAACAGAGTGGGCAAATTTACGAAGTGTCATTTTTCTCGCCTGTGAACTAATTTGATCGTTAATATTTAAAATTTCATTATTGCTCTAGACTCTAGATGTACAAAAATGTATAATTAACACTCATTTCTATTGATTTGATTGTCAAAATAGAGCCAGTTGCTAATGCTATGTTTGCAATATCTAGCAAATTATAGTATATTTTCTAAAGGCGTATTAGTTTGCACTAAATCCATTTAAAAGGAAATTTATGTTAATTATAAATTATTTGGTGTCAACTATCTTGAACACAATACCATGGAAAGAAATCGGAAAGCGCGCTCATTCTAACATACGTTACGAATGTAATTTTTTGGCATTAAGCCAAACAAGTACAGCATTACGAAAGGCAAGTAGTGACACTATCAATCAGGAAAAGAATGACTATTTACCTGAGATCAGTTATAGAACTGCTTTAACAAATAAAGTCAGCTTTCGCATTTCCGCAACAATTGCAAGACACTTCACTGCGGCAAAAGTTTACAACACGAAAACCGCATTTTTCCAACTCTATAACACTCTTTTGTCTAAACAGACCACTTTTGCACAACACACTGGCCTTTTAAATCCTTATTTTTTTCTGATCTCACGGCACGGAGCAGAAAGCCTGCAGTTGTTTCAAGCCTTTCTCTGGCGGGTGGTGGTGGTACCACTGCCAGCAAATGCAAACTGGCGAAATCTGATATCCGGCCTCCCTCCTCACGTTTTTCTTCTCCCTCTTCCTCTCGCGTCCACATACACATTGCGAGTCTTTTCGTCAGCCGAGTAGTATTCTACTGATAGTACATAGAAGAAGTAGCGGCTTTGCAGCTCCCGCCCTTCCGCCTCCTCCTCCTCCCCCTTTTCAGCCTTTCTCATGCAGTTGAAAATAGAGGAAAAACTAACGTCTGTGCACGGAATAAGGACAAGGAATGAAGGCCAGCCTTTTGGTAGAGATGTGAGTTCCAAAGGCTGCTGCTGCTGCTGCAGAGGCAGCTGCTTTTAACATCCTTTCACTGGCAGCGTTTGCTCTCCTTTTCTTCCACATCCATTTGCTTTATATAGACACTGCAATCTGACATAAAGGTTTATATATAAAGAGAGAGAGTTGAAAATAGAGAAGCAATCCTACCAGCAGTTTTGATGATCCTTGTATGCAGGTCCATTACTTAATATTTTCCATCCATAACAAATAAGACCGACTTGAAACTATAAACAGTAAAACACATCTGCCTGCAAATGAATGCTGAGACAGCAAATCTTTGAAAATGTTATTCAAATACTTGATGTTTTCTGCGGTTTGAACACTTTATTGCGTCTGCAGAAGCCGGTTTTTGTTTAAACTTTTTTTGGTTAATCGTGGCGATTAGCATGATTTTAATCCATTTTATTAAATGAAATCGGATTTGGATCACGATTAGACTGAAAAATAAGTCAAACAAAAACCGGCTTCAGGTCTTAAGACCGGTTTCTTGATAATAATATCTTCCACGAATATTCTTCTTCTCTTTTTCGATATTTGCAACGAACAAAACAGTCTGTATATATGCAATGTTTCCTTTTGATCTTCTCATTCTTTGTATCCTGCAGCAGTAGAAACTGGTTTAAGGTGCATTGTGCAGTAGAACAATATGTTCCTACATTCGGTGGCCTACATAATACTTCCATTCTCGGATTCCCCCATTGTGGTAAATATATGCACAGAGCGGAGGAATGAAGAAGGATCACGTTACGTTTTTATGATTAGATTACGTTTTTGGTGAAATAATTCGAGCTCTGCAGCAAATGTATTCTGTGCTGTGTGTAGGAAGACTACTTAATCATGCAGCCTCGGAGGATTTTTTTACAACTACAGGAAATGGAGGTAGCAATAAAGCACTGCAGTATGATATGAAGCTCTATAGAGGTGAACTCCTGAATGAAGAATGTTTAAATGAAACGTACGAATTTAAGGACATGCCCTAATAGCAGCCTTTGCTTTATTAACAACATTAAATTGATAATATACTGTTCAATAAATAAAGTTCGACATGATTTAATATATAATGAATTATTTGAGTAGAGATGTGCGGGTACTGGATCCGGAACCGAAATTATTTAGACCAAGCGGATCCGGATCCCAGCTAAGTAAAGGCTGATTTTACTAGAGTTGGATGGCCTAAAATTTACACACCAATTAAAAATATTTGTATGTGTAATTGGGCTCCTTTATTTGTCACTTCTACAGTAGGGTAATTTTCTGCATAAGCCTGACCATAGTTATAGCTCTACTGTAGTTTCGGATCCGGATCCGCACATCTCTACATTTAAGTGCATTATATGCCCACATGAACTTTTTATACTTCGTCCAAGTCTGATCACTATATAGTACTAACACTTGGTAAACATATTTTATCAAGGATAAAATAACAAGTAATATCTGGTTTTTTTTGTACGAAACATATTTGGAGTTCTTCTAAAGTACCCCATTTTGCGCCACCTCATCATCATAATCCATAGTCATCTGCCTCGTCTGCTTCACCTGACACAAGATGGCGCTCGAATCGACCTTAGTATCAAACTTATTCCCCAGCAGACACCCCTTCGCCCGGATGGCGGGCAGGTCCTCCACAGAGAACTTGCACACCTTGTGCACACTCCGGCCCCGGCACGGCTCTCCGGACGTCTTGTCCTTGCCGCCCCAGAGGGCGGCTCGGAAGCAGATGTTGTTGGTCCAGCGCTCTTCGGAGGAGAGGATGCCGCCGGCCTCGGAGGAGATGTTGAAGGGACAGTGGGTGTGGGTGAGGCGGCACTTGCCGCGCTTGAATTTGAATTGACGGAAGCAAGCGTTGCTGCCCTGGGAAGAGCTGAAACGAGGATTTGGTTAACAGCTTCATCAGGCAGTACACTACATGTAGTGGCATATAAAATTTTACCCACCCGTCATACTGTTTAGTGAACCCGTCCCTGAGTTCATACAATCCCTCATCAAACCTCTGCACAATCTCGTAAGTCCTCGCCTTCCTCACGACGGAGAGTGACGCCAGGGTTGCCAGAAAGTGTTCCTCGGGGTGGCCAGTGTTGTAGATCCAGTTGTATATCTGGACGGACAGAGGGTGGCGGAGCGCGAAGGTGATGAATTCGCGGGTGAAGGCGCCGCTGCGGACGCCCTTGTAGATGTAGCTACGGGAGAATTAGTATTTTTAAACGCATCTAAATGTACGTATGAAACAACGTTTTTGGTATAATATGTTATATGATGGAATTATGCAGTATGTATAATCTTTAGTATAATCAAATAATCCAACCGAGAATAAAGTGGAATCATTGACCGTAGAAAATATGATTACCTCAGCTCATACTGCGAGTAACTTTGAAACATAATTTATGAGTTGATGATGCGGAAAAAGAGGATGTTGCATTAAGTTAAGCTACATGTTCTCTGACTCACAAGTCCGGGCACGGCGGCTGCCCCGGAGACAGGTCCTCATTCTTCCTCACTTCCAGGTCGTACTCACGATGTCCAGTCCTCTTGACCTCCCAATACTGATCCTGCCGCTCCTTGTTCGGATTCTGGCGGATGTGGACGATGCTGCCGCCGGCGGAGCGGATCTTCTCGCGGAAGCGTTGGTGGGAGACGAGCGGGAGCTCGGTGCCGGCCACGGAGGCGACCGCTCGCCAGTTGTTGCCAACCTTTACAGAGATAGGATAGCTATTCTTTACTTGAATTGATATATTTTTATATTTTTAACCGGTAACAACATTGTAAACTAACCGTGAGCATTTGCCGATAGCAGATCATATCAGCTTCAAGGATTGACCCACTGTTGCCCCAGAAGACGGGAATCCTCCGATCTGACAAGAATATCTGCGCCTTCGGAAACATCTCCACATAACAGCCAACAATCGCCCTGGCAGCCTCCGCCACCTCTGCAGGCGCCTTCTGATCAATATGGATGCAAAAAGTATCCGTCGGCCTGAAGTACAACGCCAGGAACATCTCCAGAATCCCGATCTGCGCGTGGGCCGTTATGGAGAATCCCAACGGAAACGCGCGCTCAGCCGATGTCACCGGGTCGAAGGCGAACGTCGCCACGTGTTCGAAATACGTCGGGCAGTGCTGAGTCCGCCGTAAGATCTCCCGCTCCGAGAGGAAGTGCTCGAACCGCCGCTTGTTGAAGCTTGACCCATAGGACCGCCGCCGGTCGCAGTTGAGAGATTCGAGGTGCGTGGCCAGCCGGTCCTTGGGCCGGATACGGTGCGGTTCTGTGTCACGCCGCTTATCATGACAGCCCTCGTCATCGTGGCCGCCGCTGTGGATCCACAAGGTGAGTAATAGGATTATGTTACACACTGCTGAGAGTCTGAGAAGGTTTCCCGCTCGCATTGCGGGTCAACGGCTTGTGCATGCCGTGGTTACGTCACAGCATCGTGGGCTCGTATGATAAACTGTTTGAAAAGGCCAAAAAGAGAGTAGCGGTTATCTTATCTCTCCTTTGCATTTAATCATGGAGCCTTTCGACAGCGGCATCCTTCGTATGGGATTTACGCGCTAATGCAAATTGATTAGTTAAAATGGAATTTGTGCGACGTGGAATAGTCTCGAGAGAAGGGATTTAGATAGCGGCAGCTATTTGACTACTACGGGTGTTTTATTCATGAATAATTTATACAATATCATATAATTTATAGTAACATACTCTTTTTCACAATACTGTTGTATTATATCTCCATAATTTACTACCTGATAGAAAAGCTTAAATTAATAAACGCACTTTTCACTAATAAATTATTTTATGCTCTCGTCGCTTGGCTTCTTTGGAATCATTTTAGTTTCATATTTTTGGTTTGGATTTCATCTGGAAGCTTCCTGTTACTTCATACCTAGGCCACGCCCCCTGCACCGTCCACCACGCCCTGCACCTCCCTCACACTCCTACTCAGCGCCTCCAAATCCGACCGCATCGCCTCATTATCCGTCAGCACCTTGGTCAGCGCGTCCGACAATCCGCGCACCAGCCCGCGCATCTCGTTCTCAGACTCTGGCCCGGACGACGTGGACCCGCCGGACCGACTCGAACATGACGTCATGCTGACG
>LR142461.1:0-10441 GCA_900659605.1 Tisbe holothuriae | reverse complement strand
GGACCCAATAGATTTGCTTTTACTAGAAAGAACTTTGTAACTGCATTTGCTAGTCATTTGGGGGGCAAGGAATGTTGACCAAATATTCTCAATTAGACATTAGTAAATAAAACATTTTCTATACTTTTCAAGGTTCGCGTATTGCTTCCCATTTACGGATTTGGTTTGGAATGGCTGCTGAAATCCTCCGCCATTTTAGTCATGTTCCTAATGTCAGCCACGCTTCCAACTCTGGCTAAATCATCTGGATGCATCTTCCTTAGATGTGTTGCATAGTTTGATTTGAAGTTGAACCGCTTGTTGCAAAAGGGACAAAGGTAAGGCTGGGAATTGGTGTGGATGTGTTCATGTTCCCTGCATTTGTGTCTGGAAGGAAAGAGAATAAAATTAAAGTATAAACACCCAGGGGAGACGTTTTTACTAGTTGTCCATCCCATCTGTATTAACAATGGCTTTGTTATACTGATATCAAACCATGACAACCATAGTAAGCATGTTGCCATTTTATGGTAAACTGTAACTTGCTATATATACATGTATACTTAGATGAATAAAACACAAGATGGGAGACTAAAATTGGCCAAAAATGGATGTATTTCGCCATCTTTTCTTCCCAATGTATTATCGCGAGCACTCAAGTGACTTTTCGCGTGCGCTCAAGTGACTTTTGTTGTCTGCTCTTGCCGATCAGCCGCGGAACTTCTTTATTGTCTGCTTGCTTGAAACCTCGCTTCATACGCGGGTGAGTTCTCCCATCTTGTGTTTTATTTATCTAAGCATGTATATAAAGAGAGTTAGACAGTTAGTAGACTGTAGTGACAGGTACTTGGTAGTATTGATGTATCGTAGGGAAAGTAAGTTGCATAAAATACTGAATTATTTCGTGCCCCATGTTAAGCTGCTATTAGTATCTATTTTACAAAAGTTAAACTTAATAAAATATTGCATGTAGTAATGTACTACAACATTGTCGTCCCAAAATATCTACAAATGTGTTATGGAAAGCATGCTAATTCTGCTATCTAGTATCTCATTATTGGGAGGTTGGTTTATTATAGGAGGAGAAAACTGTAACCTGCCTATGACTTGACGCAGTTGACGACTTCCATTCGAAAATAGTATTACCAATTTTGTACTACAGCTTGCAGGAGCAGAGACACGTACAGAGTCTGATTATTTAAAAGCTGATATCATAAGATATGAGATACTTAGTACAGTGCTTAAGGTACTCCTTTAGCCGAAATGCAGCCTCTTGCGGCCTGATTGGCTATGGCTGAAATGATTGCTAAGCAACTCCTTCGTGTTAAGAAGTTGCTTTGGGCTTTTTAATAATAAGACTCAGGTGTCATCACATTCATTAAAAAAAGAAATATAATATTTCTTAAATAAATGGACTTTCAAAAGGATATTTTTACTTAACAATGGAAGCAGAAAAGCAAGTTTTTTACTTCTCTTCTGGAAAGTAAAGGGAAATTATTTTTCAGAGGTTCTTGTAAGGTCATGAAAGAATTGCCATAGTACTCTACCAGAAATGGAATAAATGAAGCATTAGAAGAAGGCCTGTAAAAATCGGCCACTGGCGCGGGGGGATTCAAACTTACGACCAGAGTTTCTCTGTTACGACCATCACTTTTGCAGGCCGGCGCCTTGGCAATGAGCCACCACGGTCCCCCGATGCATGGTATTACGTATTAATATTGTAAACTCGCGTCGTTATATGGAACACTGATCTATGATTAAACTACCCATTCACTTCTGGCATACTTACTTTTTTGCAAATCTTTTTGGACAATATTTGCATTGATGTTTCTTGTCTGCATTTTCTGTGTGAACTTCCCGCTTGTGATTCAAAAGTCTGGCCCTCTTTTGAAAGGTTTTCCCACAGATGTCACAGACCTCTGGTTCGCATTGCTTATGTTTTTGATCAAAATGATGCCACCGTGCCTTCTTCACAGTAAACATCTCCTGGCATCCCTTGTAGAGACATGGTAGTAGCTTTGGGGCATGTACGTTGGCCATGTGTAAAGACAGCTGTAAAATATAGCATAGGTATTACACACTCCTAATATAAATAACATTCTACTTACACTTTTCTCTCCGCCAAATTCCTTTCCACACTCCTGACAAAGGACAGTCTTGTCTTTATCAAGCGCTTTTGGTACCTTCTGTCCGGTTTCTGTGTCCAGTCGCTCACAACGTACTGTAGCATGGTGCCGTGTGTAATAAATTTTCTTTGTGAATGTTTCATTGCACCATTCACATTTGTAGGGTGGATTTATGCAAGGAGTTTTGGAACTAGGAGAAATCACTTCCAGCTTGGTAGTGTGCTTATTAGTGATGTGCCTAGATAGCTATAAAAATACATTGAAAAAGATCTCCAAGTTAATAAGCACATTGCAAATTTGCTTCTTCTTACCTTCTTATCCCCCCGAAATTCCTTTCCACACTCCTGGCAATGGACAATTTTCTCCTTTTCCAGCACCCTTGATATTTTCTGGCCGGTTTCTGCATCCAGTCTCTCACATTTAACAGAAGAATTATGCAGTTGGTAGTCAACTTTCTTTGTGAATCTTTTCTCACACCAACTACATTGGTAGGGATATTGGATTATACGAGCTTTAGGGACTGGAGGATTGATCACTTTCAATTCAGAGATAGGGATAGGAGTGTTCTTCTTAGTTGTACACTGAAACAGAAAGTTATACTAGATCAAACTTGACATTGCTACATTTCCATACTGGCTTACAATCTTTTTCACCAGCCGCATCCCATCTGGTCCAACTAACTTGGGTTTACGCTCTTCTACAGGAATGCCTGAAACCTCCTTGACCATTTTGGTGTCTCCAACCTCCCTGATGCATGCCACATGCTCCTCATGGTTCTTAAACTCATCCAGGGGAATAATGTCAAGACACCAAGTGCAGCGCTTCTCAGCCTTGGGATCAACCTCAATCAAGCCATACTGGGCAACATATGTTGATGTCTTTTTAAGCCTCTTCACAGGCATCCTTTGAATCTTCTCTTGTAATTGAGTCCCAGGATCTTCATAGTTGGAGTAGTCATCCTCATCCTCAAATGCATTAGATAAGAACTTCCTCTTATATGGTCTATCAGAAACCTCATATCCACTGTTGTTATAGTAGTCAAATTCAGTAAACTCTGGAAATTCCTCCTTGCTTTCAATATCTGCTGTTTGATCTGTCCACTTAAAACTAAAACTTCCTGTGAGCTTCCTGTTTCCTGGGCCAGTGTGAGAATTAAGACCATGTTCCCCATCCACACTATCAGTTTCTTCATCAGAATTTTCAGCCATGAAAGGTGATAAAACGGTCTTCTCTTCTCCTGGCTGAAGCTTGGATACTGTGGGGCGCCAGCTTAGCACAGGTGTGCGGATACGCCACACATGAATGGCCTTCTTTACTTCTTCATTCTCTTGGGATTTCTTGAAGGGGATCCTGAAAACATTATCAAATGCATATGCTCAACAATAAATGTTCTTGAATATCTTACTTTTGCAATGCCAGGTTAAATATGTTTACTCCAAAGTACTTGCAGCTCTGAATGAATATGGGCTCAATCTTCTCAGGGAGGGTTCCAGTTGTCAGAAAGCATACCAAGGGTTCCAACTCAGATCTATAATGCTAAATGTTGAATTACTGCTTCTCATAAAGTTCCTACCTCATTTTACCTCTCAAACTCTGTAAATATGATACTATTCTCCTCTTTTGGCAATCCCTCAAAGACTTCCTTAAGCATATTTGACCTGATGGCAAGAAGTGCCTTCTGGAACTCCATTTGAAATCCATCTTTGGTGATGAGGGTGAGGTCTGAGATGGCTGGTGACGACAGAATGTCTAGGGACAGCCAAGAGACCCAAGGGTGGGTGGACGTCAATTCTGACAGAAACAGGTTTATTAGGCCACAGGTCAAATATAAATCAAAGTCAAAGAAAAAGCTTAGGGACTTACTTAAATTGGGGCCATCCATCCTTCAGGCTTTGCGCATGGAATTGGAACTTGGCTTTGTCACCGGATAGTTGAATACAAATTTCATTAACAATAGATCTTAACTTAAGTTAAAAAAAGCTAGACTAAGCCAAGTAATGCAGGATGTAAGTAAACTTTTTACTTTGTGTTTGTTTTGATCGTGTATTGAGAATGAGAAGTTCCCTCAGCTGCCAAAAAAAGAGCGTCAGGGCTCTCGCGTCAGTTCGGCATTGCACTCAACGGAGCCGACTAAGCCCGACTTTTAAGTGTTAACTAAGAAAATGATCAGATTGGAGGTGTTGTAGCTTACTAGTTTTCAATGTTTCTGCGATAATTTAAGACAAGATATATTACGCCATGCTTACTTTCAACAATATAATATAGATATGTTAGATTCAATTTGAATTTGCCGCCCGTTTGCGTTCCCTTTATTATTCTCAACTCGGCTATGACTTGGCTGGGTAGACTTCTCAGCAGTGTTCTCAGCTTCTTTTTTCTGCTTGCCTGGCTGTGTGTTTAAGAACTCAGCCTCAGCTCAGCTTAGATTTTTGCACTCAGCTATAACTTACTTATAATAACAAATAACAATAATAAAAATAGAGCATCCACACAAATCAAGACGTACACTGATACCGAAACAGGACATCGTGCCTACACAAAACCGTAGACAAAACTATGTTAATAACCAGAAGAAGTAAAACCTAGAATTACTTATTAATTGATTTTATGCTCAATGGAGTGAAAAAAGACCAGGCATCAGTCTTTTTGACGCTGTGCTAGCTGCTGTCGCTGGCTCGACTGAAGGTCCTTCAGGGCTCGGGATGACGTGATTGGTTTGCCTAGCTCGATTGATGTCCTGATCGGGATCTTGACGCGATGCATCGTGTGAAGGAGGAGCTGTTGGCGCCCAAGGTGGAGCCCATGGTGCTCATCAAGGAGGAGCCACAACAACAAATGCAGCAACAGCTGCAGCAACAAAACAGGCAACTAGAATGCCAACAGCTACAGCAGCAGCAGCAACAGCAACAGCTCCATTCCGGCAGGTACCGGGACCTGGAGGACTCTCCCATGCAGGAGGTGCCGACCACAACCACGCCACGACAGATTCAGTATGAGAGCCATCGTAAAGAGTACGAACAAAGCCTCTACAGCGGACCGGACATTGTGCAGACTATGGCTAAAAAGTGAGGCAGAGCTTCTTTTTCGACACCATGCTTTGCCTGTAATTATAGTTAATTGTATTTGTTTTAGGAAATTGGAGCCCACTGTGGCTGACCGCTTCAACTACTTTGGTGTCCCCGACCGCCGGCCTTACGCCGAGGACGAATCTGATTTGTCCGATTTTGTTCTTTACTCTGAGGGCGAGGAGGAGGAGGAGGAGGCGGAGAGGGAGGAGGAAGAGCGGGTCAAGAGGGAAGAGGACGAGGAGAACAGGTCAGCATTCGCCTAAAGTTCGTACAGCAAGCAAGCAGGTAGACGATATTTACTTTCAGGAAGAAACAAGAGATTATCGAGGCTGCCGAGTCCTACCCAGAGCCGGACCCGGATCCCTTCGATGACTACGGAAACCTCCTGCCCGATGTCAAGCCCAACAAGCCAAAGTTTCATCCGACGCAGCGCAAGGATTATTTCTCAGCCTATAACACGTTCCTCGAGTGGGCGAGGATTCCAGGCGAAAAGGCCAAGGACAAAGTCACAGAGTCACTTCTGCTTAAATGTAGGAACATTCAGGGCAACATAAGTTACTTTTAGTGGCATGAATCCCTTTGCTTTGTAGATTTCACATGGCTTCGATCTGAACGACAGCAGCAAGCGGTCACTCTTATTTCCAAGTACTCCCGGATCAAACTCGCTCACCAGATCAGAACGGAAGTGGATATAGGCGAGTGGAGGAGCATCTCAAAACTGGTAAGATATCCTTCTTAGTACCGCAATACATAAATACAACTATTGTGAGTTGTGATGTTTTAGGTCCGTTCTTTTGATCGCAACTACACCCCTGAGGGCGTGACGTTCGATCTGGAGCAGATTCACGCCTTCCTCGCGAGAAGTGATCTCAGGAATCTGCATTGGATGCAGAGGAAGGCAGTGGCGATCGTCTGCACTTACGGAGGCCTGAAACCGGAGGACGCAAAGTAATTACTATCAATGGCGCTGCATATTTAATGCTGATCACTTTAAAAAATAGGTGGATCAACTCGGAGCATCTGAGCATGCAAAACGACGGCTACTACGTGACGTGCTCGTACATGGAGCCTGGAAAGAAGCGCGAGAAGCAGATCAATTTCATGATCCCATTCTACAGAGACGAGGCCAGGAGCGTTTGCTGCCCCGGCCGTATCATCCAGAAGTACATGGAGAAACTGTCAAAGTTTAGTGAGGATGGGATCTTTGGGCCGCTCTTTAGGACAGTGGCAAGGAACGATAATAGGTAGGGTTTTGTAGCATTTAGTTGATAAATGATAAATGAAACAAAATTATAGGTTTGGCCGTCTACAACTTGCCAAAGCTGCCTTGAATCTAGTCGGTCAGGAGATTGCTGAAGAAATGGATTTTGAAGAGCCGGAGAAATATGCTGGATCCAGTTTCCGCAGATCGTCCTCTTCTCGACAGGGCGAACCTTGCTGCACGGAGGAGGAGAAGGAAGCGTTTATGAGAAACTTTCCTGATGACGGATTCGAAGACTCAAAAACGGTAAATTGATTTTTTTTTCTCTTTTTTGTGCCCTTGGACGAGCATATATATTTTTGTTTAGGGTAACATTCGTGCTCCCAAGGGAACTCGCGTCCCTGAGGCCTACAAGAGCAACTACCACCTTGCCTACAATGAAATGCTCAGCTGGGCTCAAATCCCGGAGGGCGAGGAGAAGTTCAGGGTCACAGAGGAGCTCATGATGCACTGTAAGTTCGGTTTATTTATATATTCACCAAATTAACGTTCTCCTCCAACACTTAACTTTAGATTGTAACTATCTCCGCAACTCGAAATCGCGACAACCCCGCACCGTGAAATCCAAGCACAACATGATCCGCACGTGCCACATCGAACGGACCGGCGTCGACATCTACGAGTGGCAGTCGCTGCAGCGCCTCATTCGATCCTACACGCCGTTCTTCGCCCCGCTCGAATCCGGGATCTTCTCCATGGAGCATCTGCACACGTTCCTAGCAATGGACAGTCTCAATGACACGTACTGGATTCAGAGGAAGGCTGCAGCGGCCATGTGTACCTTTGGAAGGTAAGTTTGAGTGTTTCTTCCCAAGCTGTTAGCAGAAGAGCGTAAATATTATAATTTCAGAATAATTCCCGAGGACCTTCGTCAGATTTGTACTCAGAATGTCCGACTTGACCGCGACGGCTACATCATCCAGTTTGTTCAGCGGGGTCCGACTGATAAAACATTGGAGGAGGTGCACACCTTCATGGTTCCTATGCTTACGGAGAACGAGGCAGCTTGTCCAGCTAGGTATTATGTGATGACACATGTCCTATGGTATGGGAAAATAATAATACGGGCTTTTTTCAGGGCTCTGCAAAAGCATCTTGCCCAGATCGCCATGATCCGGGAGGAGCCTCATCTTGTTCCTCTCTCCTGTGTGGTCAAATCCAAAGACGGGGAGCATCAAAAACACTGGATCGGCAAGCTGGAGTTGAATCTGCTCGGAAGGCAGATTGCGGACGAGATGGGCTTCCCATATCCAGAGCGATACAAGGGATCGAGCTTCAAGCGATGTGCGGCTGATAGGATGAGTGAAGACGGCTGCTATCCAGAGGAGGAGGAAGCGTTCAGAAAGAACTTCCCCGACGACAAAGCTAACGAACATAAGGTGATAATAGTCTTATTTGATAGGGTTCCTAAAACAACATTTGCTGCTTCAGAAACCGAACCGTAAGGTAATCCCCGTCCGTGACCCCAACCAACCCAAGCGCAAGATCCAACGCGGCCCCATCTTCACCTGCGACTGGTGCGAGGAGAAGATTGACGGCCGCAAGGAGTACAAGAGGCATCGAAGGCGGAAGAATTGCTTCAGGATGGTCGACGGAAAGCAAACTATTTGGCAGGAGAGCAAGGGACCTCCGGATATCTGCCCAGTGTGTGCGAAAGAATATAAACCAGGCAACAAGAAACATGTAAGGAGAACTGAAGTGTGACATTAGTCCGTTTAATAATCTAGCCATTCCTTCCAGTTTGAACATCATATAGCATCCCATGGGCCAAAGGTCCACCAGTGCCCGGACTGTGGCAAGATGTACTCCACACCATTCCTTCTTAAAAGGCATCAGCAGGTGAGATGAGCTTTATTACAATATAGCGACTTTTTTACACTATATTTCTCCATAACTTCTATCCAGGATCACACCAAGCCGTGCAAATGTGAAAAATGCCCACAAGCGTTCAACAACACATTAAACTTGAAGCAACACATGCTAAAGGCCCATACCCCGCCAGAAGAATGGCCATTCAAATGCAAACACTGTCCAAAGACTTTTACCGTATCGTGAGTATTCTTTAAAGATAGTCAGAAGTCAGAAGTTATTGATGTAAAATACTTTATGCAATTATTTTCAGAACCCATATGCGAAACCATGAAAACACCCATCTGAACCTGAGGCCACACAAGTGTCGCTACTGTGACCGCGGGTACAATGCGCAGAGCAACATGCTGGCCCATGAGCGGCAATGCGATAGGAGAGTGCCGCCTTCAACGTGAAAACTATATTCTCGAGATAATGATTAACTCAATATTCGTATAGATCATGCTTCCATATTAGGACTTCCGAACATATGTTTTACAAGCAACTTGTCTTGTAATCCACAACTAGTCTACTAGGTCTATAATATGATATATTAATTATTATATATAATAATTATTATATATGCTACTTTATTAAATACAAAACGGCAAGAATATCACTGCTATTTTTATATCTTGTATAAAATATGCCCTAAACATGCCCTTCGCCATTTTTTTCTTTTAGTTTACCGCTTGGATGCTATGTCTCGAATTTTACGGATGTTGGTATGAGATGCCAGGATTTTTATTTAGTCAAAGACTCAAAAGTACAGTACGCACATATGAACCAATTGTGTACCATTAGTTACTACCGTCTATGTTATGATGCTACAATATGAAAATGATATTATTACTTTGCCATTATCTGCATGACGCATTCCTCTTTTGAAGCACGCTCAGCTTCAAATCTGGCGCCCTCATCTTCTCTTATTCCTGGAGCCCAGCCTCTTTTTCCAAACAAGCGGCCGTATTTGCACTCCGTGCCCGTACGAAATCTTTGCGCTACTTCGGGTGCATATATTGGCTGAGTGAGCAGCCCGTAAGAAAGGAAGAGAAGAAAGAAGGCGGAGTGGGTTGCTGAGCATAGTAGTATATACAGTAGATACTCGGTGGAGTGGAGGGAAGGCAAGCAGTGCAAAGCAAGAGTCTCGCTCGGCGGCTGGGCGGACAAGCCAAGCAGTACAATAAAAAGAAAGAGGCGAAACAAGGGAAGAGATGCAGGGAAGGAAGGCACTCGGGGCAGGGCAAGTAGCCAGGGCCAACAACAGGGGGCACCCAGGACCTAATTAGTGGCGTATTTACCGGCTATTAACAGACAAGTGATACATCTCGAAGAGTAGTGAAGCCGTAGAGCTCCAAAGTGCAGCGCTTAAGAGCAGATCGGTGGCTGAGGAGGCTGCAGCGGGAGGCGAAAAGAAAGGGGGACGAGGGCTGGAATGGCTTCTCCGGGGCCGACCGCGGATCCAGAGGCCCCACAAGTGCCCCAAGTGCCGCAGCAGGCACCCACGGGGCTATTAGACCCCGTTACAGGGCAGCAGGAAGAGGAAGATGTCGAGTAAGAGCGCGAAAAAGGAATAAAAACACAGCTAACGTGACCACAGTTTTAGTACATCGCGTAACATTAATAGATCATATAAATGCATTAGAGCACATGCGGCTTTTACTATTGACGCAAATCGGACATTTGCTAATTAAAACAAGAGATTAAATTCTAAAATTAAATTTACAGTATGGAAATATTCCATGTACAACCAACACTTTTTGGGGAAGGATGAGATGAGAAGTAGAACATTGAAGAACCCATAGCCTTATTCTAGGGAGTAGCTGATTCTCGGGTCAAAATAAAGGGCTAAAGAAGGATATACTTGGTACATGCTGTATTATACAGTATATTAATAGAAAATGTTCTTTTTAAGTGACCACACGGTCCCATTGAGGTATGCTTACCTGAATGTTAAATGTAAATCCTGTAAAGATATGAGATATATTTTAACCATGGACGTTCCTGATTTTAACCGACATTTGACCAAACTGATGTTAGACTTTTGTCACTGTCCTCTGATTTAGGGTGGGTCCAAACCATATAGAGAGAAACCAATATTTATTGCCTAAAAATTGGCAATTCATTGCTTTTTCAAGAAATCACCAATTAGTTGCATT
>LR142460.1:0-10441 GCA_900659605.1 Tisbe holothuriae | reverse complement strand
GAAGAACATGCTTGTGTCCGGACAGCGCGGTAAAGGCAGCAGTCATAATGATAGCGCTATGAGCGGCGGCTCAGATGAGTACGTTCATACTATCAGAGGGAAAGGGTCTTCATCGGGAATGCCTGCAATAATTGGCCAATAAAACCAACTCCGATAATTACGCTACGGTAAAACTTGTTATGGCGGATCAGAACTTATGAATTATGATATTATCGACATTCCCAAAAAGCACAACTGTGAAGAGAACAAATGCCCAACTAAAACCAATTTACACTCTTAATGTAAACATCATATACAATGTATATTATTTAGGCACAATCATATTATACAACAACACATTATATACAAAGGATTTAAATATACAGCAATTTTTATGAATAGAATGTTAGCACGGACTCTTGTGTTCCTCTGACGAGTAGGAATGGTGGCATGCCACGGCTCAGGAAGTCGATCCAGGCCAGGTAGAGTGGGTGAGGGACGTCCCTAGAGTATTTATAAGCATAATACCTTTTTTGTTGCAGAAAGTACATATATAACCGCTCCACACTGTACTTAAACTTACTTTCTTGGTAGCGGCAGCGTCATGACAATAAGAGACGCCTCTAGAGATGTCTCCTGAACAATCTCTGACATCCTGAGATGGAACAAGGTCTTGTCCAGATGGCGACCGAGGACATCATTGGAGACGTAGACCTGGGGAGAAGAAATAATAACATTGCATAGAGTGAAAGTCCAAAATGGAGTGTGGTACATAGAAAATAAATGCAAATGTCAATTGAGCAGGTTGTTTAACAATAATTCTTGCCTTTTGTACAGTAACATGGAACGTTTTAATATTTATATCCTTTGATTAAGACAACATACCGTTTAAAAGGTACACGTGTACAACCACTTGCTAAATAACTGTTAGCGCATGACGATTGTTATGCAAATAATACAACACATGCATCGTTACCTCCGATAGTATATCCACGGAAGCCACCGACTCCAGACTGGAGAGACTGTGACTCTTTGCCATGCCAGGCCGGCTCTCAGAGCTCACAAGTCTCTGGAACGCGTCTCGTGTCATCTTAGAGGGAAGTTTCGTGGCATCCGTTAGAAGGATGACATCGTCAAATTCAATCCTAATGTAAAAACGGTGGAATTTTTAGAAACAATTCCGTGACAAGTAGGATTATATTTAATGGCAACAAAAGAGATGAACTGAATTTCTGCCGCATTTTTTTAAATACTCAATTTATTAATCCAATAGCATTACAAGCGAATTCAACGAATGATTTCCAATTAATTTATTGGAAAGAGCTTTTCTCGATAATGATGTTTTAAACAGTCATTTTGTTACTGATTGTGCAAACTTTTTTATATTCATATAATGATAATGAACAGAAATATACCCACTCACCTGAATTTCTCCAACAGGGCTGCCATTTTCATCGCTTCAGCCTCCAAATCGGCCTTCTTATTCTTTGCCAGAAAGAATACCCTCAGCTTGCATTTAGCAAATTTGTGCCTACATATTAGATTAAATGTAATAAAAGCATATGCCTAAAGTATTTCACTTTGGGGAAACTAGACTCGAACAAGTAAAACAATAGGGATTTTGAGCTAAAATTTAAATATGTATAATTATATGCCAGGCTTAAATACCTTGTGGTGAGAATATACGGCAACAGCAGCGTCAGCCCTCCATCATCCGTGAGCCAATACACATCAATCGACCCAGTCGGCTGAGTCTTATCCCTGAACTGGGTCACCCTGTGCATGATCCGGTCATCGATAGGGTTGCCATCGTGGAGTCCGAAGCGGTCTTCGGAGTGAGCGCGGCTGGAGAGTTTGCGGAAGGCGTCAAAGAGGCGGAAGTCGCCGTGGTTGGATCTGCTAGCTGTAAAAGGAGTATTATTAATGCACTTACATCATTATGATAAATAGGTGACATTAATATGATGAAGTGTTTGCATTCTTACTGTTTGATCCACTATCCTCCGCCTCAAACATGGACGCCTGCCTGGACGTCTCCGACACGGTGTAATCAGACATCAGACTCATCTGCCTGGCAACCTCCATCACACGCTCACCGGCACCAGAGATATCAGAGATGTCAAACCCACCATTCACCCGGAATATGCCAACAGCAAGGTGTAGGTCAAAGGCTATCTGAAGTGAGCGGTGGTACTCCTCAGCATGTGATGGATACATCCACCAATTCTCCTGGAAGCCAAGGAGTGCCATGTTAGGGCTGAGTTTACCCAACCCGCTGAGTTCAATTGAGGTACGGACACCTTCGGAAAAAGTCTTGTTTCTGGTAAGGGCGTAAAATGCCTTGATGTGGTTCTTTGATAGCCAGGTATTGGTAAAGTGTTTCATGTCTTGCATTGTCTTAAGGTCCACCTCATCGTTGACAACATGCACTAGCTCCAGCAATGATAAGTGTTTGGTGAGTAAGTAAGCAAAATCCACCAGAGCTGGGCGGTCAGAAGGGTTCCCTGCCATGACAATGACCTTTGGCCTATAGTTCTTAACATGATCTTCCACTTTAGCAAGATTCTGCACTGCCTTCAGAGCTGAGTGGAATGTCTCAGACTGAGATGAAGACCCCCAGTTGACCTCTGGACTCTGTGTTCTGACATAGATGTACAAGACCATGACACATATCAGTGTAGCCAGTGCTGTTTTGAAGTCCATTAGAACCATGACCACAATACAAAGGATGCATCCAAACAGGGATATCCATTTGTTGAAGTACTTGAAAGATGGTCTCCATCCCGGGCTCTTGTTGATTGTTGCATGGAATACAGAGTAGTTTATGATTGCATATGTGGCCACAAAGAAGTTAGATAGGAGGCTGGAGACAACATCCAGATCACCAATTATTATGCAAATAAGGGATATAATGAAGACCAGGATGTATCCGTAGATTGGGTCATTGCTGGTCCCATATCCTTTGGAGAATACTTCAATGCCTGGGAAGAGCTTATCCTTTGATACCGCCTGAAATACTCTTGGTCCTCCAACCAAGGATGCAATGGCGGAAGACAGGGTTGCCGCAAAGCATCCAGCATAGATAAGTGGTCCCCAAAAGGCCATTATTTGCATCATTTGTTGGTTTTCCAGACTGCCAAACGTACAATTTCTTGCCTCACAAAAGCCAACGTTAAACATGAGTGAAATATCTTCAACTTTGCCAGTTGCTTTCCTCATTGCAGCAGCCGCTATAAAAGTTGAATAGATTATGTATGACATGTATGTTGTCAGTATAGCAAGGAGAGTTCCTTTAGGGATTGCGTAGCCAGGATCCCTTAAATCTCCACTAAGATTTGCTCCAGCAACAATCCCTGTCACCGCTGGAAAGAAGACTGCAAAGACAGAGAACAGTTGCCACTTTTGACCATTTTCCTCTTGATAATCTGCCCAGAGATTACTCTTTAAATTGTCCAAGTTAAATCCAACAAATCCTTTTGCAGTCTCCTCCTCAGATGGGCTAATCAAACAACCAATGACAAAGTCCAGCTGAGCAATGAGTAGTAAAATAAGGAGTCCAATCTGTACTCTGCTAACCAATCCCATTCCAATTATTGCAACAGCAAGTATGACTATGAGAGTTATAAACCCTATGAGTCGGACATCATTGATCCTTTCACTGTTAATGATTCCTACAAAGTCAGGCTTGAGTTGCAAAATCATATCAAGTAGAGACTCACAGAATCCAATGATGTACATGGCTACAGCAATAGATGATGCCAATGTGTACATAAGACCTACAGCACCACCAAACTCAGGCCCAAGTGATCTTGAAATCATGTAGTAGATACCGCCTGCCTCAATCTGTCCATTGGTAGTCACTGCTGACATGGATAGCGTTGTGATGACTGTTACCACATTAGCAATGGTGATGATTGCAAGTGCTTCTAAAAGACCTGCTTGGCCGACCACCCAGCTTAGTCTGAGGAATAACATCACTCCCCAGATGTTGAGCAGACATGGCACATAGACACCCTCAATCCATCCAAACTTAAGTGGCTCCTTTGTTTTCTTCTTCTTCTGGGCTTCAGACTCAATGTCAACAACCTTGGCATCTTTTCCAGGTGGTTTTGGCAAAGGTTCAATCCTGTTTCTCTTGATCCCTGCTAAGGAGCTGATGGAGTTTGTATGACTCCGATTTGTTAACAGCTCATCTAGAGTTGGTCTTGCACTGCCTAAAAGTATTCTTAATGGGGAACTGCACCAATAAATGTACTAATGCAACTTACTAAAGCTAAATGATTGTGTATGTCTGTAGTTATTGGCATCCGGAATGACCTCTTTCGTCAAGTAGAGTCTTAGGCTCCTGTCTGATGCTAGGCTGCGATGAAGCCGTCTAAAGAGCGGCGATGCCTTTCCGGATCCGGATGACCGATGGCGGGATTTAGCCACGGGACGGCCTCTGCTGTGGCCCAGTTCGATGGAGCCGCGAGCAGATCGCTCGGAATCCGAACGCCTTGAAATGAAATAATGTGGTCTAGATTTTTTAAAGATGTCGGCCTGATTTTTTATGCAAGTCTAAGTTAAAAATGTAATTTTAATGTATTAACATTAGAAAGTCCAATGGAGTAATCTTTTGGCATGTACTTAATACAGTTGTTTTATATAAACGATTCTAATTCTTTTTGGGTAAACCCCTTCTGCGGTATTTGCCAAAATACGAAAGAGACATATGAGACTCAGCTGCTGAAGCCGGTTTCCGTTGGACTTTTTTACTTGCTAATCGTGATCTAAATCCCATTTCGCTACATAAAATGGATCAGATTTGAGCTAATCCGCAAGTCTAAGCCTAATAAAGTCCAACCGGAAACCGGCTTCTGGATTCTAGTGACCCTTAAGGGACAAAACACCATAAGAACAAGATAATAATTATTACCTCCTTGCACTGTCATCAATTGGCGCAGTACTTGTAGAAGACAGCGTTGTCTCTTTCTCCTTAGTTTGCAGCCGGCAATTGTCCTTAACTTCGACATTATTCTGTTCATCTTCAGTCGCTGAGCCCATCACGATGAATAAAATGTGAGAGACGAATAATTTCCATCAGAGAGTTTAAAAGGTTGTTAAATTTGTGGGATCATGTTTTAATGCTAGCAATGTCAAGGAAGGAATTTTCAGGAGGTAATTAAACGAATTTGGGGAAGTGTGTGTGTGTGTATTCGTTTTATCGCTTTAAGTATGGACGGATATTTTTCATACCCTATCATGTACAATGCATTGTCAATATATACAGGGTGGCTGATTAAATTCGAAACATAGGTTACATCAACATCAAATTGCAATTTCTCCCAGATAGCTTTACCAAAACTAATAATTCTTTTTGTACAATTATCCCTAATTCTTTGCACTTATACAGTGCACATATTTTTTTTATTTGGACTTTGGACAGTGGAATCAAATACACAGATCACTAAATCCCACTGGAGAGTGCTTTGCCATGCAAGGGAAGAGTGATGATTTGTATCAAACTTTTGAGGAAAGAAACTCAGGCTAATGGTTGTGTTCTGCTTTGAAGTTAACATTTTAGATGTGTTTGACATATATTAGGAGTTTATGGAGAATATATGTACTTTAAATGGCAGGGGGAAGGATATCAGTTTACTACATAGGCACAAATTCTAATTTTGGCAGTCATGTACCTTCTGTCATTTTTGAAATATCTGCAATTAAACTCATTTGATTGAAATTTCCTTTTAACCACTTTGTCTTGGATATTATGCAGGGGTGGTGGTGAATAAACATTTCCTCTGTCAGCCGGTTTCCAATCTAGCCGGTGTCAATCTAGCCAATGTGAAGTGTTTTCCAAACTGGCCGGTGCAATCTAGCCGTATGTAGTAACTGTAGCATATTAGCCGGGAAATTAGTGCAAAGTAGCCGGTGCAATCTAGCCGGTCCCAACCGCGCGGTTCTGCTGCTAGTAGGTAACCCAAATCGGAGCGGCAGCAACATCGGAGGATACTCAAAGCGGACGTTTTTTGTCATACTGAATAACTGAATAAAGACATTGCTGTGTTTTACGTTACAATAAATTATCATGAACAACTTTAAAGTGCTGCTAGAATAGCTTCTTTGAACTGAATAAATTGTGTGAATGTTTCAAGGGAAACATTAATGTACAACTTTAATGTGCTCCCAGAATGATTTCACTGAATTATTTGTGCTAATGTTACAAAAGCGAAACATCGTGTAAAACTTTAATGTGCTCCTTTTATTGAACTAAATAAATGTTACAAGAGCAAACACATTCTCATATATACATTAACCTGCTGCTAGAATACCTTCATTGAATTGACTGAATTGTGTTTCAATAGCTAATAACTCCTCATACAAGACATTGAAGGGCTTCTAGGTGGTTTTTAACTGATGGCTGATGAACGATCTTAACATAAAGTGACTCCTTTGAGTGGAATTGTTCTGCATTAGTTTGCTGTACACACGTCTTTGGTCATCATGATGCTGGAGACTTAAAGCTATTGTGGAAGCAGAACATTAAAAGAAGTGTGCATGATTCAAATTGTGACTAATAACTAAGCTGAAAGTGCATTATTATTTAGTATGTTCACGCAAAATCAAAATATATTTTGGCTAAACTTGGTACTTCAGGCAGATCCTGGATATTTTACTCCATGTGAAAATATGTTTAGCATTTATTATCTAACCTACTAAAACATATACATGTAGTTCATTATGAGCCATAGAAATGTAGTCAATGAGCATAATTCCGTAACTAAACCAGGCATTATATGAACACAGTTTGAATAAATCCTTTAGATTCAAAGATTGTGTTGAGAACCATGGCATGAAAGTACCTAACCTTACCTGTAGTATTAGAAGATTACATATAATTGTAATGCGTCCACTGAAGACGCATATTAAGGTGGTTCACAATAAGATGATAGCAATAAGATTATTGTGACTAAAGTCAGCTGGTCATGCAAATCAAGTTATGAATAAGGTTCACAGTAAAGACTATGAGGATAGTTCAGACTAAAGTTACAGTTGTATCTGAATATGATAGTTCATGAATGAGTACTATAATAGCTGGACTTGACATGTGCATTATTATCATTCGCAAAGAGAAAAATGGATTCGAATCTAAATACATCAATATATGTTAGCTATTTTCAGTGGGAATCATGAGTTGAATAGACATATTAAAATAGTGCATGATCATACACACTGGAAGAAGAATATACTTGTCAAAGGGTCTATGCCATGCATCTTGGCAACCTGTTTCCCTCAATATTTCAAACATTTATAACTTTACTAACTTATGATAATTTAACAGATTAGTGGTATTTGAATAAGCATCCTATAGTTGTTCACAAAAAAAGAAATAATTAACCTGCAGTTGTGTATCAAATTATATTGGCTAGATTGGAAACCGGCCAGTTTGCACTCAAATCCCGGCCAGATTGCACTCAAGTCCGTTGGCTTTAGTAGTACTGGCCAGATTGGAAAAATCTACATAAAGGCTTCTATAGCACCGGCTAGATTGGAAATGTTTTAGGAGGAACGGCTTATTAACAAACAGATCTACGACCATCACTGTTGCAGGCCGACGCCTTTGCAATGAGCCACCACAGCCCCCCTTTTAGTTCTTTATTGTTAAAGATCACTTATTTGGTTACTTTGGTGAAGAGTCAAATTGTTATCCTCTCATGTCATCTCTAACCCACTTGCAACTCTTTCACTCACCTTTGAGATAATACTATCATCATAAACTTCCTTAAATGCTCTAATAAAATCCCCGCCAACTCCCATTTCATTGTAGACCTTGGAGCTTCTAACTGAATTAAATGCTGTACATATTCCTCTCTCTGTGGGCACATGACTGAACGAATGTTTGCAATCTTCATCAGACTTGGAGTTGTAGCGTTCAATGTTGCAGCTCAGGAGAAAGTTTAACCTCTCCTGGAAGTGTGCCAAGCAAAAAGTTTAGAATTGAATAAGGAAAGAAGGTTTAATGGATTAAATACCTGCTCATGTTCCAGACGTATAATGCCCTGCAGTGCATTATTGGTCATAAAACTTTCATCTTCCAACCTCGTCCAGTCAATTGTGGCTATGGGGGAAAGTTTATAGAAGCATGTTTATCTTCATTTAAGAAAGACACAAATTTCAAGTTGGAGCATTTACAGCATATTTGTCATTCATCAATCTACCCACCTGATTCACCAAGACCAATATTAGACCCAAAAAGCTCCTTAAACTTGTCCTCAGACACTCCAGGGTCGCTCATTAACTGAGAAAATCGCATTATTGACATTAGAGACTTCAGGGATGCAGCTGTAGATTATAGAAAATTATTATTCCACAATTATTGTTCAGCTGTTACACCTTGTTTAAATATCCTACCAATGAAATGAGAATATCTTTAAAAGAATTGCCAATGTAACAGTTACCTTGCAGTTTCTCCCCAAAGATGTTCCTTTCCTTTGTTGCCTCCTCCACATACTCCATCCCAAGATTGGCCGTTAGATTGAACAAGCAATCTTTGTTGGGTTCCAAAATCTGAGGGAACTCTTCCTGTATTGTGTTGATCATGGAGAGCATTTGCTTGCCATACTTATTTTCACTGTAGGATTTAACAGTTTCAAACATGGTGGTATCAAGGCAGTACGTCAAAGTTGTGCCTAAAGAATATAGGGATTTTTTCTTCAATCATTCAGTTTGCTCAAGCTTATACAACGCAATTGATCTTACCAATTTGCATAATGCAGATGTAATAAATACATTTGTCAGCAAATTTATTAAGGATTGACTTATAAATGGCATAGTATTCAAGTGTAATTGCTTTTACTGTTTTTGGTGACTGCATCCTTCCACCTCTTGAAGTGAGCATAGTAGATCTTTCTGGAGTCGTGTTCACGTCTTGTTCTAATAGGTTCCAATTCTGAGGGAGACATTGGCTCCAGAAGGATTGGAAGTTCAATTAAGGGGATGCCAAGATTGGCTGAGGCAATTGTATCTATTGAAGAGGGTTTGAATTTAATATACTACTGATGATAATGTTAAATTTGTGTGTCAA
This sequence comes from Tisbe holothuriae, assembly GCA_900659605.1. NCBI lineage: Eukaryota > Metazoa > Arthropoda > Copepoda > Harpacticoida > Tisbidae > Tisbe > Tisbe holothuriae. Next base: position 1,395 of record LR142460.1, on the reverse strand, counting down.
CTTTATTATTGAATCAGCCACAAGAGCAGCTTAGTTATGAGAGAAAGGACTTTTTAGGATACAAATATAGCTCTTTCATTGTTATGCAATAGATAAAATTCCAAACTTATTCGACACAAGATCACTGAATATAGTCCATTATGAAGCTCACCCAGTACTGACGTGAAAAACTCATATACTCCAAGTTCCACAGAATTTAAATTTTCATAGATGAGCCTGTTTTCATCAAATGCCTCAGAAGGATGAAATGTAGACTTGATAACAGTCTCTCCAAAATACTGTAAAATAAAATGTTATTAAATTATACACATTTCTTGATTATTTTAGATACTAAGAATTTTGAGCTGAGATATAAATGGCACTAATCAAGGATGACTCTAGAACTCCAAAATTCTTACCTGCAAAAGACTTCCAAGTTCAGTAATTTTCTTTGGCATGTAAGTTTGTTCTGTCAGCTTTCTAATAATCTTGTAGCACTCTTTATTTTCTACACATTCTTTAAAGGTAATGGGAATGTTGCTATTAGCCTTTGGGATGAGGATATCTATTGAGGAAAGGTAGTTTAGTTTATGTTTCTATGTTAGATTTGGTCCCAATCATTCCTGTGCTTGGAAAGTCAACCCTTTTTAAGGTGTGCTATATTTTCTTTTGTGTTACTTTTTTATACTTACTTGATGTCAATTTGAGCTTACAAACAACTCCCCTATATTCCCATGGATGAAAGTAGTTTGACATATGAAAACCTTTTTTCCCATACTTGTTATTATATGCAAGTAAAAAACCTGATCTAGAGGGATCTAAAATCAAGACAGTATAAAATGTCTCAGAGACATGTGACATACACCTTAACACTGACCTGCTATATGGTCATCCACATATTGCAACTCAGTTTCAGTTAATGGAGTTTTGTCATCCCACCATGTGTAGGTTCCACTTCTATCAAAATCTCCAGCCCCTGTGAAGCGATTCATTCCATAGTAATGCATCCAAGTTTCTCCTTGTGCCTTCTCTGTGGGGTTATTTTATAAGTTATAAGGTTCTACATTATTTCATGATATTTTATATTTTATATATAGAACACATTTACTTTCTTACTTGAATATTCAATGAAATTCCAAATATGATCAGTAACCATAGATTTGGTCACAATTCCAGCGCCAAAGTCATAACAATCAGATGCAGTGTTACTAAAATTGGTTTCAACACCATCCCTGAAAATGTAAGTAATCATGAGGAAATATCTATAAAAAGGATAAATGATTTTGCTTTTATTTGCCTAGTTCTTACTTGTGCTAACTAAGCATGCCAAGATAGCATGTTAGTTTTACTTAAAATTTGTATTAATTGACCAGTTAAAAGATCATTCTAAGACTTACCTGATTTACGTGTAATTAG
>LR142459.1:0-10441 GCA_900659605.1 Tisbe holothuriae | reverse complement strand
TTATTTGCATTCAGCCTATAGAGCTGGGCCCATTCCTTTCCGCGCTTGAAATTTGAACTGTGTCCGGCCAGCAACAAGGCTTCTGATTGGCTGTCAAAATGGTGGCCTAACATAAAAACAAACCTTTGGCCAATCATATGCATGGATGAAAGAACAAGTTGTTCTTTCCATGGATCAGAGAAGAAAGAACTTGTTGTTCTTTCCAGAGACCCTTACTACAGAGACACTGCTATGCTGTCCCCCTCTGGTGAGCATCTGAGGGAAATTCTGCCTCTAATTTGCTGACCCACTCACCCTTTGGTCTTGGCTGCCTGGATTAAAATTAGGGGCATTAGTTCACCCAGAAATCCGCCAGAGGCGACACCGTAGTTTTTTTACTGTGGTATTCGTGTTTATTGTTCAGTAGCTTGGTATCTTTTGTTCCATTCTGCAATAGCGCGGGACCTTATGAGCTACTTTCTATAGGAAAGTGGTACTCGGTGATGCTCCTTTTCTGCAGCATCTAAGTTTTGTCCTTCGTGAGCAAGCTCATCTGAAAGTTTGTTGCCTTTGTAAAAAGGCATGTCCTTTGATCCAGCTGATAAACACATTGTTATTGTCCGTTATGTTTCAGAAAAGTGGTCAATTTGGGAACGATTTTAACTTTGTACCTATTTTTTGACCATTTTGCAGCATTTCGCAGTATGGAGACCCATTTTTTCGGCTTTTTCAGGTCAAAACGAGTTAATTGATACCAAAATGAGTAGTCGAACTTAGGAGAGTCACTGTATATGAGTCTTAGAACACACCCTATCAGCACCAAAATGCGCGCTTTTTAGTACATAAGAATTTCACAAAGTTTGCCGAAATTGGGAAAAGTCCTATTTCTGCCTCAAATAATGAAAAATGTTTCAGAAAAGTTGTTCCTAAAGGCCAGAAAGGGTGTTTCTTACTGTGTATACCAATATATTGGTTAATTTTGGCGTGGAACACCCTAATATAGCATGCTGGTAATAGCGGCCCCACTGTGCATATTGCGGTGCAAATTACAGGTGTATAAAAATGTCATTGTCAAAAGTAAATGATACAACTATTATTACTCATTAATTTTAAAAAAACTTTTTTAGTTCAGTGAAACTTTTCTGAGAGGCTTAATAGTGCTGTTAAATGTTAAATGTTTGATGCCAATGGCTAAAAATGGCTCTTGTCAGCCTGGCCATATTGAACGCACTGCCATCCAGGTGTAGGATGCATTTGTCAAGTTAATGCACAGCTCAAGAAGGAGAATGAACACAACTTTTTTGTTAAAAACATTCAATTCCATCCTGACATTCGACCCTTTGTTCCATCAAAAGTATGAAAAAGTGACTTTTGAAAATTCTTATGTAGTAAATTTACTACATAAAAGTAAACACTCATAACTTCTAAACCCTCTTTGAAACATATGGTTTTCTTTTGTGTTTTGGACACCCCTGGGGATCCTCTGTTCAGCCCAAGCGTAGAAAGAGGAGCCTACGCCAACGGCGTAGGTAGAAGGACGGGTTGAGTCTGCTCAGGCTCAACAACACCTATCGAGGCGACACGCACGGCTAAAGTGCCGAACTAAGGGGCTATAAGGATACTTTAGCAAAAAGAGTACATGAAAGAAAACTAATTTTTGCGAAAAATGACTGGTTATTGATGGTCATATTATTGGTTTAAAATATGGTACAGGTCATGTAGATAAATTCATCTGTAGTACATTTTTCTATTAGATTAAGTGGATCCATGTAAGTGAATGTCGTAAATTTGAGAGGTTATGTCTTCAGTACAATATCAAAACACATCTCAGAAATTCGTCATCTTATTTTAAGAAAATAACTAGTCCAGGGTAATCATTTGAGCTCTAGAATATGTATCCAATGGAAATTTTAGCTTTAATTTTAGGTTAACATGCATATTTTAAGTGGATAAATAATTTTGAGGCTGTTTTCTTTTTCCATGGCGCTCTTATTCCCCCTTGTTTACATTTCGCCGATCTTGTCCGCGCGCCGTTTCGACGGAGCGAGAGGGGACGAAATTAAGGTACAAAGTTATGCAACCAAAGTGACAACCAAAACAAGAAATGTGTAATATTATACCGCATATTATACATAATTCAAAGGCCTAATGAGAGGTGAATCATTTAAGCTTATTACAGTTTTATTTTTAGGTTAATTATAGAAGAATTCGGCACTTTCCTTTAATGTTTTGGTCTCCTAAATTTGAACCGGCGTCCCTGAAGAAGGGAAGCCCGCGACCATGGGAATAAGACGAGAATAGTATTCATAAATTCAGACATTAGCAAGCAAAACTTGCTAATTACGGATAAGCTATGCATCACATGCTTGAGTTTGCTTCATTGGGATTAATCTTATATTCATGCTACATGTCCTAATGCATAAAAAGTCGACTTTTGGAGCATTTAAAAGAACGTAGGGAACTTTTCTTTTATAACATAAGTCAGAGCCTGACATATCATAACAGACTAGTTCAGTACTTTCGCCGTGTGTGTCGCCACTGTACACGTCTGTTGAGCCTGAGTAAACTCATCCCGTCCTTCTACCTACGCCGTTGGCGTAGGCTGCTCTTTCTACGGCCCAAGTGAGAAACCGTTTGGGACAGCACCTCCCGAGCCATCCCAACCTAATGCCTGTTAAGGCCAGCAGTGTGCTTCAACAGCTGACGCGCGACCGCCGTCCATCTTTATACGTTCATGGTATTTTCGCTCATATCAATTCACGCTCAGCCAGGTCGCAGCTGAGAGCCAATCCTGTGAGGGCTGAGCCAGAGAGAAGTAAAGTCTTCTTTACTTCTCTCTGGCTGAGCGAAGTGAGCTTAGCTGGGGACAAATTAAAGAAGGAAAACAACTGTTAACAACATTACAAAAAATTGATTTACTTAAACGTTTAACGTTAAAGCTCCTTTATCCTGTCAGATAATCAGTATCAGTCTATCAGATATCAGTATCCAATCCCATTGACGGTGTTCTCCCTATGAGTAACATTTGGTGAGCCTCGCGGACCATGATGTCTGTTGACGCCTCTGTCGATGTGAGTCGCTCTTCCCCTACTCCGGCTCCTCCGACTCCTCCGACTCCTCCGGCTCCCCTCGTGCTCCTCTGGGCCATCCCGCCAAACTACAAGTCCCACCACCTCAGAAGGTTCTTCTCAGAGCTCGTGGAAACGGGACGATTTCAATGCTTTCACTTCAGACATCGGACCACCCGGGCCCTGGTAGAGACGTTCCGAGCGGCTGAAGCAAAGGAATCGGACCCGGCGGGGCAGGTGGGGCAGGAGGGGCAGGCGGCCCATGGCAGTGGCCTCTGCTGCGTCCTGCGAATGGCTCCTGGGACCCAGGTGCCGAGGTTGCTTGCTGACCTGAACGGACAAGCCTGGCTCAACGACAGGGAAGAGGAAGATCCCAAGTCGCTGGGTGTGGCCAGACTGCGTTCCCTGACCCTAAAGGAGGCGGCCATAGCGGAGATCCTCCTGGCTGAGTTAAAACCGCCGTCTGTGATGCCAAAAGGAAACGTCGGAACGCCTACAAAGTATTTTCTCGAGGCGATCCAACAGTGTCGCCTGCCAGCAAAGATCATTTCCAAACTGAAACTGGATTTCCCCTCGACGAGAAGAAGGCGAAAGTATGGCAGTGTTGCTTTCCAGTACGAGAAGGGCCCTCCAGAGAGTCGCTGCTGGGGCGCCTCGACTAATCCTGACCGTTCCTCCAGCCAAGGTCCCCGCATTGAGGAGGAGCGAGAAGACTCTGCTGTTGATAACGACACGTGTGAGGAGTGGGAGCGCCATGAGGCGCTCAATGATGACGTCTCGGCTCGCCGTGAGCTGGCCCCGGGAGCGGACATCGCCCAGCAGCCCGGCACCAAGGAAAGGCTCTTTGAGGAAGAAATGGAGGTGACCTGGGACAAGGGCTCGTCCGGGCTCGTCTTCTACACCGATGCCCAGGTGTGGAAGCAGCAGCAGGGCGATTTTGATGAGCAGACCGCCGACGACTGGGATGTGGATATGAGCGTGTATTACGACGAGTCCAGCGGCGGCGACAAGGACGCCCGCGATATGCACTCCATGCGAAGGGAGAAGTCGTTTGCTATGGACTCGTCCGCAGAGAGTGCTTTCAAAAAGGAGCCGAGAGAGAAGAAGAAGAGGAGGAGACGCAGTCCGTCCGATTTGGGGCTGGGCGACTTTGAACAGCACACTAAGGGAATTGGCCGGAAGCTGATGGAGCGGCAAGGTTGGCGCCAGGGTCGTGGTCTTGGATCCACCTTCGAAGGCATGTCCGAGGCACTCCATCATGATGGGCAAACGGGACGATCTGGCATTGGGTATCGAGGAGAGGACTTGAATGGCCTCGAAACACGGAAGAATGAGAAGAAGATGCAAAAAAGGAGTGATATTAGCCAAGTGGTCATATCTACCATATTCGATAAGAAAGACAGCGTCGATCCTGCTCCTGTGGGCGATCGGAGGAATCCCGATATTTTCTTGACTCATCGAAGCAAAACAAACCACCAGTCATTTGTAAAAGGCAATCATAAGTAGTAACGGCATGTGATGTTATAAATCAGTGTAATTATATTTATTCAAACTCATTCTATGAAAGTCGTGCGTGGTAATCGGATGATGGGAAAATGATTTCATTTAATCCCTTTCCAAGCATGTCTACTTGTCGAGTTGTCATCATCACAGCTTGTTTTCCAAAATATGGATAGCTGCATTCATCGCCTCTTTTGAACGGATCCTATTGATGGAATGCTGCCACTCGCGAGACGATTCGCTGCTGTTGCTTTGACTGTTGCGGGTGTCCCACGTTTCGCCGTTGCGGGTGCATCATCCCATTTATGTGCCCTACTGGCTCCGCTCCTCTGCTTCTACGAATAGGATCCATTATATGGTGTACAGGGCGAACGCCCCCTGGACCTGGCGCCTGCTGATGGGCTATGTAGGCCTGCCATTCCTGGAAACCATAGGAGGGATTCCTCCTCAAGGGGGAGGAAGACGACTTCTTGGCCGCATACTTCCTGGATAAATCAAGGCCAGGGTAGCGGGAATAGTCCTCTTTCTTCTGTGATTTAGCCGTTTCTTTCGGGGGATTGAATTGCGCATGACCCGACCCTATTTTTACCGGAGTAATAATTGCCTGCTGCATCGGATGTTGGTGATGCAGCAACAGCGACACAGGATGATGGTGATGAAGGTGATCTCTCTGTTGCCGCAGCTGAAGATGCTTCTGAAATTCGACGACCTCTTCTCTCGCAACGGCTGGATGCTGATGATGAGGCATTATTCTTCCACTCGCCACCGTTGGGTCTTTCCAATCGGGGTGCGGGTACCGGTTGTCAAACACCACTGTGCGCTCTCGACGAAGCACCCGGCAAGGTGAGACGCCACTCTCGCCCACCCGGCTCGTTGAACGCCTTATGCCCGTATCCGGGCTTGCAGCTCGTTGCCTCAGCCTCCGAGGAATGGGATCCTGGGAGGCTTGAAAATGATGGTCCGATGTTCTTGCTTTTGGAGGAGTGCTTGCGCCTCTTTTGTTCGCTTTGTAGGAGGACGTTTCTTCGCTTTCCTTCTTCATCGACGACGGCTTTTTCGACATTCCGGACATTCCGATTTTCTCCTTTTTCCCCGCCGATTGGGGCCAGAGATTCTCGAATTCTTCCACAGCCTCCATGGCAGGTTTCCTTTCAAACGCCGGAGGAGGACTTTCTGGCATGGGTTGATCTCTCCTCTGCCTGGATCGCGCGCCCATGCGGTCGCGGTTCTCTGTGGCCTCGTCACTCGACTTGGCGGTGAGAAAGTGGAGCACATTCTCCTCGAAGGAGTGCTTCGACGAGGGAGAAGGATCTCCCTCGTCATCGGAACTGGAGATGCCATGAAAGCGAGATCTCACGTAATTATTAACTCGCATTTGGTCATCCTTTCCTTCGCTGCCCATCTTTCGCCCATTATCGCAAAATTCCAGATGCTCGAATTTCGTTTGTAGCTCGTGAAAGCTGTTTCTTCTGGCAATGGCCTTGGACTGGCTCGTCGTCTTATTCAGTCCCTGTCCCTGGGAGCGCAGGGCTTTATACCGTCTATTGTTTTCCAGCGAATGTTTCTTATTTCTCTCCTCGTATGTCTGTGTGACCACCAGAGGTTGAGACCCTCGGTTTGAATCTGTGTCACTAATGGAGGATGCCTTTCTACTTTGCAAAGCCGGCTCCTGACTGTACGCCGATTTTCTCTGCTCTTTCCTTTGTAACGTGGCATCAGTGTCGTCGTAATCCTTGGGTGGGAGTAGCAAGGGTGCATTTTTACTCAGCTTTTGGCGCAGCTCTGCCGCCAAGGAGTCGTGCAGACTGACGATCTTGTCAGTCGGCGCCGACTGCCCTCCTCCCCCTATGTCCGAACATGAGTCAGAACTCCTTCCCAGGCTTCGCCCATCAGAACCGATCTTGGACCCTGCTCCGGACACGGAGCTTCTCTGCTCGAGGTGAGTCTGCCGCTCCTTGAGCCTGCTTTCCAGCCGAGTCCACTTCTCCTGATTCTCCTTGATGTTGACTAATGTTTGCAACGCGTCCTCCAGCGCAGTTGCGGTTTCTTCGCTGTCGCAGCGAAACGCATGGACAGAAATTGGCGCGCTGGAGTCATTGTCGGAAACACTACTACTGCCCTGCTGCTGTTGAGGAGCCACCGCGATTAGAGCTACAACGTCCTCGTTGGGACTCTGGCTACGCTCGACACATGTAATGTCGCTGTGGGCCATGAAACGACGCGCCAATCCTATTTGCTCATTGGGAGGTGGAAGAAGTTTTAACCCTTTGGGGCTCACTTGGAGAGTCAATTTGACAGGGAAACCGGTACTTTTTGATCGCGTCGATTTTCGCGACTCTGCTATGAGTTCCTTCACTTTGGGCCGGGTGAACATAACACCTCGCAGCCCATCACTTGGCTTCGAACCAAGATACCACAAATAGAAGGAGGTTTTTCCGCCTTGGGCCATTTTCAAAAACTGATCTTAAATCCCGTGTTATGGTGGTATTGTTATATAGCAATTAAGGTGGCTTGGGTACATCTGAAAATAAAAAGAAAACTTTATTAAAACTATGTTTTTTTAATATGGCGAATTTTGGCAGCACCAAACTTACTTATTGAAGGGTAGACTAATTCACACGGGTAGACTTTTCCAAGGGCAAACTCGAAAGTACGTCTGGCATTATAACATTGACTTGTATAGTCTTGACAAAATGTCCCTTTACTTGTCACTCCAGAATATTCATATTGATATCTGTCTGAATATACCTTAGATGAAAGGGTCTACGAAACAAGGATTGATTTTCAGCAGCAGCACAAGAGTTCAGGCTGCATTGACTCCTCCTACACGCATAGGAGAAAAAGGATCCTTCAGAATTCGGACGTTTGTGAAGTAAGAGTAGGTTGAACCTCTACCAGTAGCAGCCAAAGTCGCGCCTGTATAGATAGGTAGAACTGTCAGCCTACGTAGATAGGGCATGATCCTATATCCCATGTGCACACGCTCGCCGCTCTCTCTCTTTCAGCACACACATACAGGAAGTGAGGGGAAATCGAAAGGGAAAACAGGCCGCTAGTGCTTACTTGTCCGTCACAGCAGAAGACGGACATCCTCCTGCTTCTCCTCCTCCTCTGCCTACGATACGTACGTACGGCACGGTTTCACAGCTCCAACTACCTACGTTAAAAATTTCTGCACTCATTCCAAAACTATCGGGCAGGTAAAAAGGCAAGAAGGATCAAAAGAAGAAGACACGGTTTCTCTACCTGATGAAGAAAGAAACTAACGTTTCAAGAGAAATTAAATGAGAATGTCCTGCGCTGGACAAGGGGGATTTCTGTTGTAACCAATTCACTACCTTGCCATTGACTTATTGCATTGGCGCCTCGCTTTAATGAAGTGACACTTATTAATTCGATAAAATACTTGCCCCGCTGTCAGTTTCATGCTTCGTACGTACGCAATAGAACAAGTTAGTATAAACAGCTTTGCACATGTAAGTAGTGGCTTTGCATTAACAAGGGGGTCCCCCCAAAAAATAATAACCCTTCCCAATCGCCCAAATGCCACATTTAGGTAATCAATTAGATCTTCTCATAATGATACTGTTCCTCAGCTCTCTTCTCCTTGCCTTAACCGCTCTCCTACTCTCAGGAACGGACGGGCAGGCCAGGCAGGACGTCCGGCGAGACGAGGAGAGCGGACAAGACGAGGTGAGGAGAGCTCAGGAAGGTGATGCGTTCTAGCACAGCCCAGGAATTGCACAGACCAACTTTATTGCTGGAATTGCATAGAATAGGAATTGTACAGACTTGACTCACATCCAGAAGTGTATAGAATAGGAATAGCACAGACTGTATCTTAGGGGCCCCTATTGCACCCCTTAGGAGTAGGTTAGGAGTCCCACAGGGCTCTGGCTCCCGCAGGGCTAGGCCTGTTAGGTTAGGTTGGGTTAGGCAAATTAGCATTAAATATGTGCTAATATATTAGGCCATGAGTTCTGTGCAATTCAGGTTCTGCGCAATTCCAGGGGAAAGTTCATTCTGTGCAATTCCAGTTCAGTGCAAATCCGGTGAAAAATGCAGGCGTGTGCCATTTCTGGACTGTGTTAGTACATCACATCCTGAGGAACAGTATAACACCACGAAGTATTTTTTTGAAAAATGGACAAGTGCCCCTAAAGTAGACTCAATTTAGGTGAGCCCCCTGTGTTTGGAAATTTTTTGGCCTCACAAGACTTTGGTCCGTGTTTATGTATGGTTAGAGACAAGCTTGGTTAGAGATAAGTCAGGGGATATGGTCAGTGACGCTCAATGTCGCTTAATCCTCGTATACCAGCTTGTTGAATTATCAGACTCATCTGGTCAACGCGAGGGGTAAATCTTGGGTCAACATATATAGGAGATGCTTTTTTAACTGATGCACTGGATCGTCCCGGAAGCTATTCACTTGTTGGTACGGCTTTCGCACTCAGGAGTCAGGGCTAGGGTGCGCTCGAAATACACTCCCAGACTGGGTTGCGCCATCAAATGGAACCAGTGCTGAGTAAATGGAACCGGTTACTAATAGATTCAAGGCTGAGTTTTGTTCTTTTTTGCTTTGGATCCAAACTGAGACTCGGCTGAGACAGATCCCTGGGTCCATTTTTCACATAGGCTTCTAGGGACGAAGGCTGAGTTTGAAGTCAAAATATGTAAATATGAATTGTATAAAGCATTTACAGCTTGCCCGGGCAAAGTCAAAAAGTAACACATAAATGGATCTATTAATTCTTTTTCACAATTAACTTATACTTCAAGTTATGCCATATTTTAACTTATACAAGTTTAACTATCTTTGATTCTACACTAAATCCGTCATCCTGGCATTCCTTTTTGTTTGGAACCAGTAAGCTCAGCCTTCAGGCAAGCTTGCCTGGACGAAAAAAGGAAGAATTGTTGTGCATAGTGCAAACGGCCTGATGGCGCATGCTATGTTGGAGCCACAGAACAGTAACACAAGAAAGGAATCTGCAGGCAGCGCAGGCCAAAAAGGCTGGCCTTAAGACCCTCTGGTGTCGGGAAGTCAACTACCTACTGCCTGGCTGGGGAAAGAGAGCACATTTTGCAAGTTTATTAAGTAGAATTTCTATAAAAAGGCAAAGTCTTTGCTTCATATTAAATAAAATTCTAATTAAGCAAGTTCTGCTTCCAAGTAATGTTAAAAATGTCATTTAAGCCCCTTTAAATCCATTTTAAAGTTTTGTATTTGAAAAGCCCGCCCTTTATGGCATGTACCGGCCCGCAGGCGCCGCCGCCCTCTCCCGCCGGCGCCGCTGCCCTCTCCCGCCGGCGCCGCTGCCCTCTCCCGCCGGCGCCGCTGCCGGCGCAAAGAGTTCCCCTGCTGAGGATCGAGTGAGCTGAGGGCCGAGTGAGACGAGGCGAGCTAGCTCTTCAGTCAGCCGCCACCCAGCAAAGGCAGGAGCTCAGCTGAGGAGTGAGTGAGCTGAGGGTAGCTAGGAGAAGGAAGGAGGGGAAGAAGCCTGAGGGATGAAATGTTTACAAATCCACAGATATTAAAAGTTAGTGCCACTGGCTCATAAGATATCAATGCACAGAGGACCTGGCTGGGTGTGGTCTGGCCAGTACACCTCCAAATGGCGGGAAATTTGAAAAGAAAACTTTTAATGCATTTTAAGAGGCCTAGAACAACTTTTTAAAAGAATATCGTAAATGCAGGTTGCCCAAACAGTACTATATATAACATTAAATGCCTAAATTGCATTTCTATGAAAGTGTTACTTAATAAAGTCACTAATTATTGTGTCCTCCTTCCCCCAGCCAGGCAGTTGCTAGTTGACTTCCCGACACCAGAGGGTCTAAGGCCAGCGCTCTCCTACTGGCCTGGGCGCAGATGCTAATCTTGTGTTTTTGAT
>LR142458.1:0-10449 GCA_900659605.1 Tisbe holothuriae | reverse complement strand
GGCACCAAGAATGGCACTTGCTACACTTCCGAGGAGTGCTCGTCCAGAGGCGGGTCTTCGGTGTCCACCTGCGCGAGTGGATTCGGGGTCTGCTGCATATGTAAGTCAACAAAGTTAGCAAAGTACAAGTTCATAAGTTTTTTACCGCCCCTATTTGGTGGCTAATTGTTCATTCAAATTTGTGACCAGATGGACTCATATGATGCCTCTAGCTCTGTTTTAACGGGTTTTTCTCTTGCAGTCACTGCCAATTGCGGCGCCCGCACCAGCGAGAACTGCACCTACTTTGAGAGCACTGGAAACGAGATTGGAAGCTGCACAATGACCGTCTGTAGATGCAGCTCAAACATTTGTCAGGTAGGAATTATGACTCAAAATATGATGCAAAAACAAATTATAAGCGAAAAAGGAAAAATTCAAACCTTTGGTGGGAAATATCATACAATAAAATTAGCAATATTTTGTGCAAAGGTATTTGCTAATCATGATACCCTTATATATTAAAAAAGAAACCTATTATAAATACATACAGTAACAAGTGCCTTTGAATAATATTAAGAAGACTTTCTTTAGTTTTTCACTCTGCTGTAAGCGAAAAGCTTCAACATCATAAGCGAAGGCAGGAAAATGGGAAAATTAAAAAATATATACACAGGGTAACCTGAGTAATATATAAGCCATGAGAGTTTTGTAGAACCTATACAACACATACTGGGCTAAGCTAGTAGCTAAAGACTCACGATCCACTTTTTATGTCCAGTAAACGCATTCTCCCAACAGCTCCGTTTGGACTTCCTCACATTCTCCATCGCCCAACCCTCTACATCTACTGACAGCATTGGCGCCGTCTTAAATGGGCAAGACATACCGATGGCTGCAGGTGTGAGCGTGGCCACTGCATCCAGGTGTGAGACAGACTTCTTCGGGGTGACCGGGGGCGGCGGGATGACCAGGCCGACTATATGCGGGACGAATACAGGGAAACACAGTAAGACAACACATTATGGTTGCCAGGATTGGGGGAGTTTTTAAACTAATTTGTTTTAAAGGACACTCAAAGTATTTGATCCTAAAAAGTACTGGAATCAGTCTTAGCTAATTAATATTAACAAAATATAGAACTTAATAATTAATTTTATACCAGTTATGTCACATTGCATCAGCACATTATCCGGTGACCATATTGCAAAGGTCTTAATATCCTTTTTGTAGTGTATATCGATACCTCGGATGATTTTGGGTGTACTGATTTGAGTTTCCAACTTGGAAACACTGGTGGATCATGGTCCATAAAGGTAGGATGGAAAGCCTCAGCTATTGTCCCTATTTAAGAGCCCTTTGTGCTTTAGATCTCCCAATACAACTGTGATTACGAGAATCTTGCTCCTGCTGGCTGTACAGAGTACTACTTCACTGGCACTACAGGTGTGGTCAGCACCTATAATTTTGACGGGAACCAGCATCTAGCTCAGCAGAGTCATAGTATGTGTGTGAGGTAGGGTGTGTAATATCATCACTATGATTGGTCATTTAATGATCTATTTGTTTTTTAGGAGACATGAAGGGAGCTGCAGGTATTATTGCATGTTTCCTTTGGATAAAATAAAAGTTAAAGTCATATTATTACCTTTAGAATTTGTTGGCATGCCATAGCTGTAACAGATGTACAACTCTCAGGTATAAAATAGTTTACTAACTGTTTGGAAAAGATCATGTATCTTTTCTAAAAATATTTGCAATGCATCCCTTTTAATATGTTTAGGGCATTCACTACCTTTTCAGGTTCATTGCACGCCACAGTGGCAAGTTTGTAAGGGACTGTGGCAGCTTTTTGGGGCACTTGAAAAATCTATCTGTCGAGGCCGGGAATCAAGGCCCACCCACTTTGCATAGAAGTATCGCGCGCTATCCATTCCGCCTCAAGCTTGCGCTTAAAGCTTTCATACATGGAAGGAAAAGAAGGAAAACTTCCTAATATTTTCCTCTTATTTGCCTCACTTGCACACACACACTGCCTTGTTTTCAGGAAGGAAACAGGAAAACTTCTTCTCTGACAAGAAGTTTTCCAGAAGTTTTCCGGGGGCAAACTTCCTTCTTCCTGCCATTGTAGGAGAGCTCTTATCATGTATCTTATTTTACTTTAGGCCCAGTGGGAGTGGGAGCTGGAGCTGTCTCCGTAAGAATAGAAACACATGAAATGGCAACTTGATAAAATAAATCAATTAATTATAACATTTGGCTTCTGTGTATTTAAGGGTTGCTGTGGTTACGGAGCTATTGGCAAGAGAACAGATGGCTATGATTGTGTTTTCATTCCGCAGGCAAAGTCTTTAGTAAGTAATTTTTGTAACTTTGTCGCAGAACTGCATTTAATATATTATTAAAGGGAGTTAACACTCTGTCAAAATTAAATCCAGTGTGGTAATGAGAACCTTTTCAGACAGAAAGATTCCCTCTTTTAAATTCTTTCATCTATAGACCAATGACGCCCATAGGAGATCCGAGATCTGTGGCCGAAGTGAAGGACTCATTAGTGATGGTGGCAACACCGCTACGTTATGCTGTAAGTTCAGTATCACATGTATTTACTCCCATTTGGTTACTTGTTTTAAAATATAATTACTATACTTTCTTTATAACTTTTGTACGGTCTTAAAATCTGAAGCCGATTTCTTTTCACTTCTTTTCCACCAATAATTGTGATCCAAATCCGATTTCGTTCGGAAATTTGTTTCTGCAGTCTTTTTTTAAACTTTGGTCTTAAATATGATATTAATAATGTTTTATGCGCACTACATGTTGTTCCTTCTTCCAGCAACCGTCCTTCCCTTCAGTATCCTCTTCCTCTCCGATGAGTATGAGTGGGCTGGCCCTCCCGCCCCCCCCGGCCCAGGTAACACAAGAGAGGCCAACGTCAGGATGAAGGGACTCATGCTCACGTATATGCAAGATGCGACAAACTGCCACGCTTAGACGATGATTTTACGATAAATGTGGCAAACACAATGATAATGCATTTAGAGACAAAATTGGTGGAAGCTCATATATCTTCAATTTTGTTCCTAAGTTTTATATAATTGAACGAAGATGCTTTAGTTGAGAATTACTTTATTTGTTATAATAATATATAATATAGATTCTGGTTTTACAATAATGGGTGTTCGATTGTCTTCATTTTTACATGTCTACAAAAATCTTTATTTTCTCGAGAGCGTATGACATTTATGAATTATTTCGTCTACTAATGCATGCTATTGACATTAGTTATAACGAGGCAGCATTAATAACTGGCGGGAAAAGTTGCGATTTTCGTGCGGCAAGACGTATCAGAAATTTTATATACGTTACGTGTAGACACCGGAAAATACAGTAGATACAAGGGTGCACATAATTATACGACACGTAAAATACTTAAGGTTATCTTCTAATCCACATATTTTAAAGGGCTCGGAATATAAAATAGATTCAGGTTACACATAAACAGGAACTGATCTTTTTACAGATCTTTTTTCCATTTAAGATCAAGACGGTATTAATTTTATATGTTCAATTTTGTACCGTCGCCAAAACTATAAAAGAAAATGAAATCTTGTGGAACCATTGATTTTTCATGAATACAACTTTAAAATTACGGTTATTCAGACATAATAACCTCCTATTAACTGTCCAAAGATCTCTCAAAAGTCTTCCATGACACTTTCAATGCACTTCCTGCTCCATTTTTACCCCCTTCGTCCACAATGCATCCTTTAATTCCATTTAACACATTAGCAGAGAGAAGGGAGAGAGAGAGAGAGAGAGAGAGGGAGAGAGAGACAGAGAGAGAGAGACAGAGAGAGACAGAGAGATAGATGAAAGGATGATTTCGTCTGCTCGATTAATCAGGAGTTGAAAGGGTACATTGTCAAAATTGATGCCATCAACTGCATTTTAATGACGGACCATTTCTGTCAAGATATAAAAGTGAGATTTCGGAGTGTGAAAAGCTCAGTTCTATTCAGAGCTCCAGACAACGTGTTTGGCGGGCAATTATGAGACAATGGGCTCTTATTGTATTGTTGGGGCTGAGTGTATGCGGTGTGGCTGCAAGAAGGAGAGGAGGGACTACGAAAAGTGGATTGCTTAACAATACAGGTAGGACATTTGTCATTTTCTCAAGCATGGTGACACAAAATAACAAATTAACATCCCATGTTTTCCCCAGATTTACTTGTAGAGTCCGAAAGGCAAAAGAGACTGCGTAAGTGTTTAAAGTACTAAGCATTATATATACAGAGGGGTTGTTTAATAATATTCTATTGCAGTGTCAATATTTCAAATTGTCAGGTATTGTGTACTATATACATTAAATCTTGCAAGTATCAAAAGTTAAACATAGTATAACCATATTTATTAACCTAGGTTTCCAAATGACGCATGTGTCTCTGGAACAAAGAATGGCACCTGTTACACTGCCGAAGAATGCGCTGCCAAAAGCGGAACAACCAGCGCTACATGTGCAGCTGGCTTTGGAGTCTGCTGTGTCTGTAAGGACAATTCTATGAACGTGAGGAACCATTAACAATTTTCGCGTTTTCAGTCACTGTAAGCTGTGGTGCAAAGACTAGTGAAAATTGCACCTACTTTGAAAGCACCGGATCAGAGATAGGAGAGTGTTCCATCAAGGTCTGTCGGTGTAATGACAACATTTGCCAGGTAGGTCATGAACTAACACAACATTGATTGTTATGACTCATTCTCTATTATCATTTCAGCTACGCCTTGACTTCATCAACTTCATGATCGCCCAGCCTGACACCTCAGCTACGGCTATTGGTTCTATTGACCGTGGTGAGCCCGCTCCTACTGCATCTGGAGTGTCCGTGAGCACAGCTTCCCGCTGTCTCACGGACTCATTCTCCATTACCGGAGGAGGGATGAGCACACGGCCAACAATATGTGGGACAAACTCTGGCAAACATAGTGAGTGTTACTAATGTCCACAATTTTGTTTCTGGTAGATAAACCTGTGTCTCCATAGTGTACTTGGATGCTGCTGATTGCTATGGATGCCATGATCTAGCCTTCCAACTTGGACAGACTGGTGGAACTTGGTCTATCAAGGTACTTGAATCAGTAAACCACTAATGCATATCTATACATGCGCCGTTTGTCTAGATAACTCAGTATGCATGCGATTACAATAACCTGGCCCCTCCTGGGTGCACAGAGTACTACTTTTCGGGGGCAAATGGTATGGTCAGTACTTACAACTTTGCAGGTAAGTAAAGTGTTACTTATAGGCAGAGACACTATTATCAAAGTGCCTTAATATGCAGGTGGTCAGCATCTTGCTTCACAAGACCACAGTATGTGCATTAGGTGAGAGTAAGGGTGAGTATAGGTACATTAATCGCTAATGTTGAATTGAATTTCTTTTTAGGAGACATGAAAACAACTGCAGGTAATGTGTTTACATGGGGTAGGTGCAACCCGATACTCGATACTCCGCAGGCCAAAATCGGTTTAACATGGCACATTAGTCAAATGACTAAACGTACAGCAGCACATTAGTCCATGTTTACTAATGTTTACAATATAGGATCTGCTACCATACAGAAGTTAACTCAGATTTTGAACTATCAGGAACCTCTGCAGCCGGCGGATTAGCCAAGGTTACAAGGATAAAATTTATATTATTTTTTGGTAAACTTAAAAATACCATTTCAGGGATGCTGCGGCTATCGAGGAACTGGCCTTGGCACATTTGGATACGATTGCGTTTTCATTCCTCTAGCTAAAGATAGGGTGGGTTATAATAGACATTTTATTTTACAGTTTTAATAGTGCCTAAATTTTTCAGACAATGAACACAATTGCCATACAAAAGTCTGAAATTTGTGGCAACAATATGGGACTGGTAATCAAAACACTAACAACAGCAAAAACATCTAAGGTTGCCGTTTCGAAAACGGTAAAATTTCACAGATTAAGAAATTTAAACTTTAAAAAATAAGTATAAACATCTATTTATTACAGATGGGGCCAAGAACGCTGTGCTGTGAGTATTATAATATCATTCATTTCTAATTTTTCATTGATCTGCTTAATCTTCCCTTAGCCTCTGTCCTCCCCTTCCACCTCCAGTTTCTATCTGATGACTACGAATTCACAGGGGCTCCAGCAAAAGAGGCCAATTTTAGAATGAAAGGATTTCAGTTGACATACATGCAAGATGCAACTAATTGCTAACAATATAAATATGTAGCAAATTAGAAGTCTCGTTTTGTAATGTACTTACATCCATAATATAATCATGTTAATAAAGATTCTGGTTTTACAAGCAAACTAAAAGGCCTTTATACTGTATTTGTCCATTTACATTGATCCACCCATAAAACCAAGGGAAACCCCGAACTAATTTAGACATTCAATAATGTCTCAAACATAATAACTATATTTATTCCTAATCATATGTATTACATGACTCAGCACCCTGCCGTGGACTGAATATAGGTGAGCATGAACCCCTTGTCCGGGTTCTTCGCCTCAGTATCGCCACTCCCGTCGGCATCCGTGAACTCGTAGCCGTCGCTGCGGAAGCGGAGGCTGAACGGGCCGTGCGTCTGGCAGATGGTGGCAGAATCAAAGGTGCCGCCAACGGTTGCCCACTGGAAAAGGAGGAGATGTCGTTATCTGATATTTGTGATCTTAGACACCACACAAGAGTCCTACGAAATTAAAACAAAATCGCCAGAATTTGCTTAAAATTATAACCAGTTTAACAAGTATAACGAAGGAAAACTTCCGGAAAACTACCAAAAAATTACCAAAAAACTTTCGCTTTCCTACATTTTTCCTTCCTGCCAGCACACACTCACGCCTCAATAGCTGGAGGAGGAAAAGAGAAGTTTTCCGGCAGTTTTCCTATTTTCTTCTCGGTGTAGGAGACCCCTTAAAATGTATCTTTGTTGCTGGATCTGTACTCTGAACTAAAAGGTGTTATAAATCTTGTCGTACCAATCTCCTTCCACAGAAGTGGTTCGCATTGATAGGAGCCCCCGCTGCCATCATTCCAGTCACCAGCTGCCCGGGGATGCCAATGCAATCATAACCGTATTCGTTGACATTTCCATTGTAGTTGCAGCATACACTCTGTTTGGTAAATTAGAACATTATTGACGTCATTATTTAATTAGTAGAGTTAATTACCCCTCCGACAGATCCGGTTGTGGCCAAATCACTCG
Organism: Tisbe holothuriae; assembly: GCA_900659605.1. Taxonomy (NCBI): domain Eukaryota; kingdom Metazoa; phylum Arthropoda; class Copepoda; order Harpacticoida; family Tisbidae; genus Tisbe; species Tisbe holothuriae. The sequence goes on along the minus strand of LR142458.1, from coordinate 3,223 downwards.
CTGAAAAATTTATGCATTTGTATATTGCGTAATTAAAATAATACTGGACTATACCTGAAATCATGAAATCTGCGTCCGCTGTAATGGTCGCCCAACAGAGACGGCAAACATTTCGCTCTTGCCTGGGGGAAATTACACATATTATCGTTACTTAGTAATAAAAGTTTGTCTAAATTCCGTACCTGATGCAAATATTTTGATTCTGATTGGCTAGATGGGCCCCGCCTTGGTAGTTGTAGGACCGCACGATCTGGTTCTCGCTGCCGTAGAAATATTGAGTACAGCCACGGGGTGGGAGGTTCACGTGGTCACAGGAAAATGTGGATACCTACACAGAATTGCTTGTTTATTTCTTACCTTGCTTTATTGAGGCCTAATACTTACTTACAGATAGATGTAGTACATTCGTATGGTTTTTGCCTCAATATCTCCTATTTATAACTTACCTTAATGTTCCACCCTCTGTTTGTCGCCAAGTTTGTTCCAATAGCCACGCTATCCAGGTTAAAGTTGAGCACGTTGCAACGTATGTCAGCCTCAACGTACACTGTAATGAAGATGTGGAAACATTGCCTAAATAAAGTATTTTAATATTCTGTTCTTACTGTGTTCGCCGGTGTTGATGCCGCAGATCACTGGCGGCCCCTGCCCGCTGGTCGAGACCGAAAAGGTGTCCGTCAGGCATTGGGAGGACTAGAAAAGTAGTGTCACATTAGCAATGATTACTATCTTTTTTCAACTCTTTAATATTTTTTCAGAGCGTAGTCATAATATATTAAATAAGTAAAACGCACTTACCTGTGATGCGAGTTTCGCCAATGGATCCGGAGACGGCGATCCTCCGCTCAACTTGGTCACGGAGTTGGTGTCGGAAGTGGGTCCGGTGATGACGAAACGGTCAAAGTCAAGACGGAGCTGGAAGTTAACATGGGTTGACTATTAGTATACTATAAGTCAGATTATACCTTGTTACGTCTATTGGGAGGCACAAACACCACAAGAGCTCTATCCTCAACTATTTGTTTTACTAAAGTAATGGCGATAAACCAAAAAGTAGTTTAATGGTCCTGTGCCACAGGTCTGAGTACCATAAAACACTTTTCCAAGCTGATGTGTCAATTTAATTTCGCATAAAACTAACACCCTGTACCTGGCAAATATCCTTGTCCGGACAGAATTCCATCTTGCAGTTTCCAGCCACTGGACTCAGCTCTTCAAAGTAGGTGCAATTGGAGCTGGTTCGGGAGCCGCAACCCAAACTCACTATTAATAAACCAAGAATCATTAAACTATAATTAATATAATATATTATACTCACATTTACAGCACACTCCATAACTGCTTGCGCATTTTCCAGCATTTTCTCCACCCTTGTCTTCACATTCCTGACTATAATGTATAAAATGCTTAATAACAATTAGTAAACTATAAATTCAACTTACATTGTGTGACATATTCCTACAGAGCCATCATCTGCCTCGCAAGGGTCATTCTTGAAGCGGACGACATTAAATAGGCTCACTGAAAGTAATACAAGAATTAGTTAATATGGAGTTAAAATTCTTTAATTTTGCTACGTAGTTTTCCAGCTCGAGTCCGGCTCGGATCACTGTGGCATCCGATGAGACAAGCTGCACTAAGGATTAATGTTAACAATCGCATCTGGAAATAAATAAGAGATCGGAGAAAATGAGTTGGCATGACAACAATTTTAAAGAATTCCCACGGAAATACTGTGTCAAATATTCCTAAATATATTATTTCTATAATTTTCCGTACATTATCACACTAAATAGATATTAATTGTTCACAAAATAATATTGCACGCTTTGCTGAAGATATACTTTTTCATCGGTTTCAAAAATAATACAGAAAATGTAGAGTAATTATTTTATAACAATGATATGCTTTAAAGTACAATTATTTATTAATCATGGTTATAATGAATAGTGAAATATTTTCTCCCTACCTTAATATCAATACTCCGCTGTCACCTGTTTCAGAAAACACTTCTTTTGAGTATTCGTGGTTCAATTTTCTCCACTCAGATTTTCTTTTTGCTCCGTTCAAATCGCTGGCAAAGAAAGAAAAAGAAGGATGCGCCACGCGCACGGGACTAAAAAAGGAAGAACAAGGATCATATCCAAGGAAGGGGAAAAAGGAATAGAGGAGAAGGTCCTAATGGAGAGTGAGAAAAGGCTCATATGGAAGTAACTGAGGCCCTAAACATGAGTAATAAAAATATTCCTTTAGAGTAGACTTGGTAAGGCGTTATATATTTCAACTCCTGTACATTTGCTTAAATGTCTCTTTAACATAACAGTTACTTTGCCCCAAAAGAAAATGGTTTATCATTATTTTAATGATTAAACCTAAAATGTTCCTTTTATTTACTGTGTCCTCCGGAAGGTAATGAATTTCCTTTTAAGAAATACGTGTTTGTTATTGCAGCTATCATCCGGCATCGCTCAATATTTACTTTATGACTTTAAATTGCATCATCCCTGGCCGGGATTGAACAAGGGTTCCGGTAAATAGACTTTTGATTGAACATGCCCATATTTTTACCATGAGAGGAAGATCATTAAAATCAATTGATGATGTTCCGGTCACCGAATATTTGGCTTTCAATCTACATCGTTACAGAGAAACTGTGAATTTTATAATTGTGGATTATGATATGAAATAATTATTCTATGTATTTATGTTAGTTTCATTCCTCTGAAATTGACTGGCACTGCAAGGTGGGGTTTATTGCTGAAATGGATTTCCAATGTTCTATCACGAAGATTGGATCTGTAACAAGCATTTGACATTAAGCTGACTTGATTTCATTTGCATATTGTCTGAGTTTGCAGATAAATCTGTTGTAAGGCGAACAAAATTGAGTTACATTAATTACAGACAGAGTAATATACATGAATATACTTAAAATATAAGAAAATTTTTATATTTAAGCCTTAGAAGCACAACATTACTTACAGCAATAGTATAAAATACATAAAAAGTACGTATAAATTTTATATATTAGATTACTTAGAATTTCCAACCAAATAAGGTAATATTTCTGCTGTATATGTGATTACTTTCGCTGTATATGTGATTACTTTCCAATAATGTACTATTTCTGCCTGTAATTCAGTTAACTGACGTGCGATATATATCTCCGAGCCATTTTTGCACGACTCAGCGTGAGACCTCATTTCCAATTTCTCCTTTGCGG
>LR142457.1:0-10447 GCA_900659605.1 Tisbe holothuriae | reverse complement strand
CGTTCTCCTCCTTTGCCCTCTTTTTGGAGTGCTTTCCCCTTTGTTATTTTTTTTCCTCTTTTTTTCTTGGTAGCCCCTTTTTTTCTTGGTACCCACTTTTTTTCTTGGTACCCACTTTGTTCCTTGCTACCCACTTTGTTCCTAAAGTGTAAAAAGTCTTGTGCAAGTAATCATTTATGGAGTAAAAGTACTAATAGGCTCTTAAAAATGGTGTCTCGAAAGTTATGCAAGTGCAAAAAGTTCAAATTAAGATAAAACAAAATCCAGTTAACTTTATAATTGGTACAAGTTTGTACAATATTATAGATTGGTATTCACATCTTGTTATTATCATATTAAGTGTACAAACTACATGTGTTGGTTCAACGTTAATTGTAATGACTTTAGATTGACAATAAACATTTGTTATCTTGATACCCGATAGTACGGACTCTTAATTAACAGTTGGCTATTGCCAATTGTGTTCAAATCCAGTCCCTCCAAATTTTCAAAAGTAGACAATAGTCATGATCTATGGATAAAAATAGTCACAAGGCTGATCTTGTAATGCTTTGCCATAGTGTGCATAAACAAAAGGCAGGACTGGTGGCATTCAGTCACAAAGCTGTACTGTGATTCAATTCAATATTCATGAGCATAATGCACCTTAAAATAAATACATGTAACACTCAATCACTCATGTTTCGCCACAATGTGCATGATAAAGATTAAAAATGCATGTAACATTCGATCACAACACATTAATGATAACATCTTTGTGCATCGTTATGTTGTTCATAAAAGTAATGCGTTCTCCTTTTTTATGCTAATCGCGTGGTTAATCAAATTTGGTATCACTTTTTACTTAGTAAAATTTGACTGCAAAACAAGATTAGCAGTAAAGGGAAGAGTACAAAAAAACGGGCTCAGGTCTTTGGAGTAACTAGTTATTTAGGCTGATAACCTTTGAGTTACTAGTTACATATTTTATATCTATTATTGACTTTAGGTATAACAATAAAGTAAATTGTTACTCAAACGAGTTACGGTACTAAGAATGAAGACTAACTTTTGACACTATTTTGCCATTTGGCAATGCAACTTGTACCTGTGACTTTACCGAAAATGTGAGTAACATCTTGTGCCCTGCATGTAGTAATGTATCGTAATATTAATACTTCCCTTTTGTATCTGAAGTATGAGTGGGATTACGTAATACTTACCGTAGTTGGTAGTAGTATATATCATTGTATCTGAAAAACCATTTTGACGGTGTTAAATCTGTTAATGATAATCCCGGAGTGAGAAAAAGTTTTAGGAAAACATTGACTTGAATAAGCATTTTGACAGTGTTCATGATGAAAATAGTTAGAGCAAACACATCAATGGTCAACAACAGATAACGGCAAATTTAACTTATTTTAACCACCGGTAGATGGCACTGTATGCACCTTGGCCATTCAGGACATTGTAAAGCCCTTTATTTACTTAAAGGGGTCTGATGAAATTGTTATCATAAAGTTTTTTTCTAACATATTTTCAGGGTATAGGGGAACCTTGTTGTGCCATTTCGTTTAGTTATTAAATTTGTTCCTAGATGGCACTAGTGGTAACGCCTCTCTCAAATGTATTCTCAAACGACAGAACGGGACTCCGCTACGCTACAAGGCAGAAACGCAAAGGCGCCATTTTGTAAGAGAAGAGTCATCTAGCGGGGAAGATGCGAACCTGTCCCTGAAATTTTCATTTAGTTCACGACCTAATAGAGATTTTCAGGGGCTAGTTCCTAGGATGCCCGCTAGATGTCTCTAGAGCCCAAAACGGGGATAAAATGGCGCCTTTGCGCTTCTCGCCTTCGGCTTCTCTCGCCTCAGTTTTCGCTTATGATTTCTCCCAGGCAGCCCGCCTGAAACTTCACACGGGGGAGGTTTGGCATAAGGCCATGTTACCTCATTAGGATCATTAGGTCTTTTTTAATCTGAAGTTACAATAACATAAACTTAACGTGTCATTGTTACATGAGCATGTTAAAAGTAAGTTTAAAACTTAAGCCACTAAAATCCTGAATCCGCACATCTGGGAGTTTTGAAAATCAGTAGTAACTGTTGTTACGTGTTACCTAAAATGCTTTATTGCTACCAACCACTCTAACTTGTATTGTATTTTAAGGAGAAGATACACAAACCAATATTGGGCATGCATTCATATATATTGGCAGAGCACTCAAAACAGTATAAAGGAACCTGCCAGACTTTTTTCGTGTTTTGTGCCAAATACTGATCCCTTTTCTCAGACCAAATCAGTATATGACCATTTGGGGCCAAAACAGCAATGCCAAACTTTAAATACGGCCATATTTAGGACGCAAAAATTTTCCCGTGTAAAAACACCAGCGAGGATCCGGCAGACATTGAAGCATGTAATAATTAAAATATCCTTCATGTACGTGAAAATATATTTTGTACTTCAGATTAACAGTAATCGGCTTTCCAAATGCTAAGAGTTCTCTAGCCAAAATTGTAGCTCTTCAGAAAAGCCAACAAAGACTTTTAACTTGTGTTTCATGGTCTGTACTGATACTATAAACATAAATAAGAGGTTAAGGACTATTTTGAATGCTTATTTCAACCTCTTTATAGAAGTAGCACAACCAGATTTGGCACCTTTTACTTCTTATCATTTGGACAGCCAAGTTACAATTTCATGAATCAGAGGAAATACAAAAAAGCATTACTTTTTATTTGTCTTTTTTCGACATTGCATTATAATATTATTTGATCTTACTTGAAGCCAATAAAAGAGATTTCATGAGTGTGCCTCATGAAGTTTATTAACGCTTACAATGGGCTTATTATTTGCATCATAGGAAAGAAATAAGTGGAAATCAGTTAACCAGCATTATAGTTTAACAATGAATGCAAGCTTTGCCATTATTTTATTCCCATGGCGTTCCACTGTGTTTCATTTTGATATTGTAGATTTACAGATTACATGGTCAATGCGGGATATTCATTCAGTTACAATGTTTGCAATGACTGGGAAACTATTGCTAATATTTGTACTAAATACTGTTATTTTCAACTATTCAAGGTGTCAGTTTGTTGATGGTGAAGGTTGTGGTAATGGCAATCCCATCAGGTGTGTGAAGGATAAAATATTTAGTGTATTGTAATTCTTGAATGCATATCATTTTAAAATTGGAGAAGGGCAGTAGCTCAAATGGTAGAGCACTGGGCTTGGGCACACAACACTGCAGTAGGGGCTGGGGGTTGTGGGTTTGATTCCTCGGCGGTGCTACTGAAAGATAAACTGCTCTTGACGTATAATTGGTCCGAAATTTGGAGCAATCATTATGCTTCCAGGCTTACTGAAGTATGCATGACCTAACAGAACTAGTCCCCAGCAAATTATGTATAGCCTGGCAGCGCCATCTGTGAACATCATAACACAGTGGTTCAATGTTCCTCGAAGAGGTAGCCACAAAAAAAAGAAGAAAAAAAAGGAGAACCAATTAACTCTTCATATAGTAAGGCAACTGAAGAAATACTGAAAAGAAATACTAGGGTAAACTTGGGTAAAGGTGTTTCTCACATTAAAGTAAGCTACATATTTTCAATTTACAGATTTTCTATCCCCGGGCAGCCGCTGGAACCATGCATGATTGTTGGCAAATCAGAGAGGTCATTATTTCAAAAATTGGAGGAGAGTACAGCAGGTAGGAAAATATTCCTTGATGATATAAGCTAGGTGTACTTTTGTACCATCATTCTTGAAATCAGTGTGCATGCTGCTGAATTACATAAAAGCATGTTTGTACTGCACCAAAATGAGTAGCGCTGCACTTCTGCTGCAGCACACCACAATTTTTGATCTTATGTCTATTCTTTAAAATATTGTATATTTAAACTACCCTTATTTTGTGTTTTATCTTAGCCTGGTCTCTTGAAAGTTGGAGTCCTTGTAGCCAGACATGTGGTTATGGTACCAAGACTAGGCAGCGGATCTGCCGCTCAGCTGGTTCTGGGGAACAGCTTGATGCAGGGAAGTGTGAGGGCAATGGAGGGGAGATTGAAATGAGGTGCATGAATATTCCTTGCCCATGTGAGTTAAAATTGGACATATAAGAATGATGTTTGTCACAAAATTACATTACAGTCTAATGTTACAATATGAGCACTTTTGCATTACCAATTACAAGGCATAAATAGCATTCTGGGGGGGACGCGGTAGCCGTGATCACACGTTGCTCGTCCCTGCAACCCAACTGTTACAGGTCACAGGTTTGATTTCCCCCAGTTGTACAGGGTATTAAAAGTTACTCAAATTTGAGAAAAAAGTTACAGTTACAGTTACTTGGGTTACAGTTAGTCAGAATGAACTTGTTTGCTTGGCCGGTTTTTGTATCAATCTCTCGTTAGATGGCGACTCCTCTGAGTGGAGGAATGAGCAGAAGCAGCAGAAGCAGCAAAAAAATGAGTGGAAATGTCATATCTTTGCTTATTTTTCATTCATTTCTCCGCTGCTTCTGCTCCTTTCTCCACTTACTGAGGAAAGAAAACTCTCGTCTGAGTCGCTTTTAGAGCTAGCAAACAAGTTCATTGATTACATTGCACCAGGCGGGGATGAAACCATTTCAACTTGCTGAATTTTTAATTTCTTTGTAGTCTGCATGAGGGCGGCATTTAAACGCCTTGTTTTATTCAAAATGGCTTGTTTTAACATGAAGTATTAACATTATTCCATTATGCAAAACAGCCTATTTTTAGAAATCCTACGCACACTGTAAACGCTATTTACGAGGTTGAGGGTAGTGTTAATAATATTAATCTATGTAGAAACTAAAACATATGTCTGTTATTAAAGAATGCAAGCGCAAATAGTGAGTATCGACGTATCATTGATTTAATTTCTTAATTTCATGAATTACGTTGTTCATCTCTGAATACTATAGTCCTTACGTAAGCGTGGCACCAAAACGATATCAATATTTTTCATTAATACCATGCTAGGATATTATTCTCCTTGCTCTACATGTTTTAAGAGATTTAAAGCACCATTTTACGACGCATTTAATTATCATTTGCGGGTGAAAACGACGCCGTTGTCTTATTCTTATCAGCGAATTAATCAGCCATTAGCTCTTTGTTGTTTACTTACGGCATTCAAAGAATCTTAATTATGTTTATGTTTAGAGTACGAGCTCTAAGTGTCTACCGCAGTAACTTTAGGAATGTACTTAATATGACACTTAATAGAGTTATTACATTCCTTCCATTTTGCATCTTTTACGACAAGAATCTTTTCTCACCGCTGCTGCAATTGTCACATCCACCGTGATCTTGTATCAGAAGCCAATGCATCATAATTTGCTCTAATGGCACAAGGAAGCAATATCGATAGGGACGGAGGAGGAGGTGTGAAATGGCAAAGACAAAAAAGGGGGACAGGAATTTATGTTCAAGACGAGCAAAAAAGAAGTGTCTTAAATCATTCAAGAGTGGTGTACAGGTTTTGTACAACTTCAAGTTTGCTTTGTCAATATTGTCAATATTGTACATGTAATACCTCGCCCATATGTCCATATTGTGTCTTTTTACTTTTATAAACGCAAAAACCGTGCATATTTTTGCTAAAAAAACAGGTCACCGAATCCCTTTAAAATGAGCAATACATAAATTTAATCAGGGTTAAGCAAAAAGTTATATTATTATATATATTATACTATAATGCCACTCGTGTACTTTTCTTAATGCTCTCATTGGCATACGTAAACAAAGCTAGTATACAGAACATATTTATTGTAAAAGATGTTGCAAAAGTGTGTTTTGCAGCGTAGGAGTTTGAAGAATTATCTGTCTCCCAAATATATGTACGTAAAATGGCAAGAATGATATGAAAATGAACACACCAAAGTATGTTTTGTACTTTATAACGTCCAATGATGCCTCATTCCCATTTTCTACGTTCATGAAATTGAATCTTTCCCGTTAGAATATAAATATTCGACACCAGTCAGTCAATGTGTGATCCAAGTGGGAGCTCTTGCTTCAGTAATGAGACGTGCGTGTTTGCTGAAAAAGAAGAAGAATAAGAATAAGAGGGAGTTTCTATTACGCATCAAAATACAGCCTATTAAGGCTAGAGTACCAATTCAATGTCGCCTAATCAATACAAAGTGAATATTACTGGATGTGATATAACACTTACATTGAAATTGTGCTGTAGATGGAGGTATCTGAATAGCAAATTCTCTTCCTCTCGTCAATGAGTAATGTCAACATACGCTCTCAGCTCCAAAGCAGTTGTTGACCCAACAAATCCTGAGGAAGATTCCTCAATGTCTGTTATTGAATAGACAGTTTAAATAAAATATCATTTGATAACAATTCAAATGTTCCAGCTCTGCCCTTGAAACACTTCCAGTTGTCCGTTTTCTGAAGATGTTTCAGCGGAATTATATTTAGGAGAGAAGAAGAAAAAAAGGCTCTTATTTGCTTTTCCTGGTTAGATTGCACGGCCGCAACAACGGAAACGGGACACATACAATAAACGATTTTTGCGAATAGTAGAGTGTGTTGTTTCATTCGCACATGTTGCAGCAAATAAACACATTGTTTATGCAAATAATCTTCTCTCCAGTTGAGTAACCTCTTCATTATATACGAGTGCATCCTTCGACATTCTGCATGCAAGATGCACATTAAAAAATCTTTGTTGTTGCTCTTCTTCACCCCCAGTAAATAAATGCTCATCATAAAAAGTGCTCCATGCAGTAAAACGTGATTAAGTCCCGTAGCCAAATGCTTTTGTCTCTGTGTGTCTCTAAATCATTTCTTTCAGGATCATTTGTCGACTTAATTCTTGCATAGGTGTGCACGGTTTCAATAGGACATTTTAAACACACAAAAGGGATCTAATCACCCCCTACACGCACTTATTGTGTTTAAATGCTCGTCTTAAACGGAGAGCTCACTTCTTTCTTCTTCTTCTGCTCACTCATCATCGTTCATTGTTGATTCATTTTCTTCTTTCACAAATTCGTTTATTACAACCATTTAACGGATATAATAGTTGTAGTAGCAGCAGTAGCACATTTGATCGAAGAGATGGAGAGAGAACAATACGGGACCATTAAGGGTGAATGGTGTTGTATGCGACAGTAGACAAGGTTTGTAGATGTGCAATTAGAGGTTGACATTACCGAGATGAGTGATTACGACTGTTCTAAGAAGAATTGTTATGATGTGCTCAGTTGCAATCAAGAGAGATCTAATTCAAAAGGCGATTGATCGACTTCAAAGGTATTTTGTACTCTGGGGACCATAATAACTTAAACTCTAATGACCCAAATATGGATCGGCCAATGCCGTTCGTGATTGCAGCCTAATTAGCCCTTAAAAAGCTGCATCCTTTGTTCCCCACCCTGCCTTACGTCATGCCCATTTACCCCTTCCTTTCAAGACCTTCTCACATTGTTTATTCGCATCTCTCGCTCGCCCAAAGTAGTAAATTTTAATTCTTCAAAGGACTGAGCATTTGAGAGGAAAGACGATCCCCACCCTAATGCTGCATGCTGCTGATTGCTATTTCTGCGCGTAAAAAGGGTTTTAAAATATGGTTTTGGAAATAGGGGAGGACCACGCAACATGAACACAGGGTGTGGCGATAACAACAGCGTATTACGAGTAACACATTTTCATCACGTTAGATATTATACAAGAGGCAACCTGAGGCATGAATACAGAGACATAGCTATCATAATTGAAAACAATATACAGTAATGTGTTAAAATTATTTATAATCTGTTGTATATCCAACATATATTGTGTATTTGCTCACCTTGTAGTACAAACAGTGTTGAATAAATGAATTTTCTGCCACCAACAGCCGCGCCACGAGCGTGGTCTTTTTCTGCTAGCTGCTACGGTGACCTTGGCTTTGGAAGAAGAATCTTCTTCTTCTTCTGTTGAAATACATCTTGAGTCCTATTAACTTTATATCGCATAATTGACATGCACGGAACATTTGCAAAATAACAGCGGAAACGAATTAAGACATTATGCGGCCGGAGCTATTTCGTTGGTTGTTCAAATACTGAGGGTAAGGAGAGTTATGACGACTACTGCGGTCATTGCAATGCCAATATTCAGAGACATTAAGAGATACTAAAATTGGTAGAGTGGTTATCAGGTCTCACAAAGTCAATTTATTTGTTTATACAGTACATTACAGTTGCCAGAAAATATGTCCTTTAAAAATGGCAACCCTCAACCTCCAATAATGTGTATTCTCACATTCTAACGTTCCCGCCAAATTTACGATCTTCCGATGTCACCTACACGCGGTTTATGCCCGAAATAATACGGCATAATTTTCCCAGGATATGTTTGCTATGTTCAAAAGTACACTTCTTCTTCTTAGCCTGATCGGCTATGGTAATAAAATTTAAGAAGCACTCGTATAATCCGAGGTCTCAAGTGCGAAAACATGGGCATAAAACTCGTGACATTTCATCTTCTCTTCTGTCTCCCTTCAGAGTATCACATTTATTCAACGGGTCTTTTCATTCGTGGCAATGATATTCATGGCACTAGATGGGGACTATTGTTGAATATTTATACCTATAGATCGATGATACAGTGTAGTTGTTCATTTTAGTAATAGGAATTTCATATCGTGCATTCCTATCCATAGTTGCGATAACTGACATCATTGGAAGAGACAATTTTCTTGGAATGCTCATTTATATGTAAAACAAAAGAGAGAAGGAAAGATCATCTCTTCAGCCAACGACAAAAACACAACAACAGTTAGAGAAGAAGAAGAAAATTGAGCAGCGAGATGATGATCGCAGGGCACAAAATGACATAATACACGCTATAACAATATCTCTGCTTCATCGTGGCTGGCAAAATTGGGGCGAGACGCTTATGCAAGCAACCAAACTAAAAAAGCATAAGTTGTGGCGAATGCGAGCAAGTTCAAATTCTTTCCTGATATATATTTTAATTCAGTTTGCTCGTTTTGCTCACACCAAGGCTCACACCTACAACACAGGAAGGAAAAAAGAAGAAGAAAAGGTCGCCGAAGTGTAATTAACTGCACACGAGCACCGGTCCCCGGTCATTTTTCATTTTCGAGCCTCACTTATCCCAGCACTAATGAGCGACTCTTTAACGCCATCCCCGTTTACTAAATATGAGTTATAGTTGCACACATCCAAAACAGTAACTGAACCCATTTAATGACAGAGTAGGATATTTGAGCTTGGAAACGTTTATACGCCATAAAATTCAAATTGAAGCAGATGGGCCATTTATATGCAAATGCAACATTTTTGCATTCAATTTCTTCCCACTTGTGTGGATTTCAATTTCATGCACTCTGCATCCTTTATTTCCTTATCGTGATACCCTTAAAACGTTTTATATTTCCCCAAATCAACTTTGGAGACCCCGATAATGGCATAACAATGCGATAATGTATCGCAATCTCTACTTGCAAAAATGTCGGCTTCACTTGAAAACAATATGTTTTATTGAGCATTGTACACAGAAGAAGAAAGGCCTCTATGAGTGCAATATGTATTCGTTTAACATTTGCAACAGCGCTTATTTTATCGGTGGGCCGTTAAAATATGTACCACTTCAGGAGGTGGCATTTAACACTGAAGAACATTTTCTGTACACAAGGTTGACAACCCTGCTGTATACATTGAGTATTAAACCCGAATCCTTGAGCAATTAGCAGGTTTGTTCCGTTATTTCCGCTGCTCAATTACATACAAAGATCAGTTCATTTTTTTGCATTCCGAAAGTCGTTTTGAAGAACCAATCAGAGTTTAATGTTTTCACGTTCGAGCGCGGCGGGTGGGCAAAAAGTGGGCATAATCACGTGACTAGAATAGGGGTAATGAAGACTAGAATTGGCTATTCATAAGATATGTTGCATTGATTGTAACTGTCTACTGATACATTTCTCATAATATTAACGAGTTTGCCATAATTCAAGATCGTCTCAAAATTTGCTTGCGGAAGTCAGTCTTTGGCCACGCTTCCAAGGAGGAAAATGACATTACTTTGCAATTATAAAACACTCAGCACAAAAATGCAGAGACAGAAGAATAGAAGAGGGAGATATGACAAATCCGAGTCTTGGCATTGCTGACTAAAAGACCTTTTCGGCTTTGTGTGTAGCAGTAAACGCCCAATTTCGTATGCAAAGGGCGACTTCGGTTCAGCTCATTTCGTGGGGATGGGACAATGTGCCCTACCGAGCTTAAGGTCGGCCTAGATGGAGAATATACACACTCGAAATCGAACTTTATTTAAAGAAGGTATTAATGACATAACCACAGTGGATTACAAGATTAAAAGGAAATATTAGGTATTATGTAGACCTTATATACATGTATGTCTAGGACTGCCTTAACCCGATGAAGATGATCGTGGCGATGTCAGAATTCTCC
>LR142456.1:0-10450 GCA_900659605.1 Tisbe holothuriae | reverse complement strand
CCCCCTACCCCCCGGCGGGGGACGTGGTAGCCGTGGTCGTAAGTCGCTCAATCCTGTGGCCCAGAAGGTTGCAGGTTCAAATCCCCCAGCGGCATGATGATGAAAAATTGTGATCACGGCAGTCTAGTGAATGAACCAAAAGGTAGTGCCCAATAATATACAATAAGGGATCAATAGAAAAATATTTAAAAAAACCTTAAAAAGTATTAAAACTAAAAAGGTTTTGAGTTATTTGTTTACAAACTGCACTCAGCACCTTTTTGATTGATAGCACTGTATACTATACACATAATTCGACAACCCAAATAATAATAAGCCAAATGTGCCCGACCTGCTTGCCCTAATTATATATAGAGCTTGAAATAAGTACTTTACATCTTATGTACGTTTATAGTATCAGCACAGAGCATAAAACATACTTTTTATGTTTAAAGTCTTTGTGGGCTCTTCTGAAGTCTCACAATTTTTGGCCAGAGCAATCTTATAATTTGGAAAGCCGATATACAATATATGATATGGTTAAAATACCTCTAACAATTGCTCGCAAGACAGTGTCTCGGTATAGATAATTTCTGCCAGCAACAAAGTGATTGTTTGAGAAAACATGAAATTGAGTTTTATTGTCTAAAGAGGGGAGGATTAATACAAATTAGTGGCGTAATTTTAAACAGATATTTAATGTTTGTTTCAAATGTGTGGTTTATACTTTAAACATCCCTTCCAGATATGTTGCAAAATTTTGCGACAGTCGCACTAATGTTGTACTAATGTCGCATTGTGACAATAGGGATTCCAGTCGGAGTGGGTCGGGCCAAAACTGATCTGTTCATGACCGACTCGACCCGAAATCTGAATCATCTACCAACCTCTACTTTGAAAAGTCCTTAACTCCCTATTGTCCTAAGTCACACTATTGTCCCATTGCGACAGTCGCACTATTGTCGCACTATTGTCGCACTATTGTCGCACTATTGTTGCATTGCAACAGTTGCACTATTGTCGCACTATTGTCGCATTGCGACAGTTGCACTATTGTTGCATTGCGACAGTCGCACTATTGTCGCATTGTGACATTAGCTGCAATGAATCTCGGTGGGATGTAAACCAATAATCTATTAAACTTACGTACAATTATCAAATTTAAATATTTGAACTGGTTTTCCCAAAAATATTTATAGTTTCCTGTGAACATATTTTTCCTTCCAAAAAAATACGTTCCATTTTTAACTGCCCAATTATCTATCAGAATCATGGTATGAAAATCAACTCGATGGGCACGCTAAAAGATAGAGGGCAATATCAAAACACACTTTGGCTATCCAAATGATAAGAGTTCTTCTGTCCAAATGAAAGAAAAAAGGTGCCAAATATATGTGTTCTAATTCTAGGTTGAAATAAGCATTCTAAAGAGCCCTTAACACTTTCTGTACGTTTATAGTATCAGCACAGAGTATAATATATACGTTGAATATTTTTGTTGGCTCTTCGGAAGAGTTACAATTCCGGCTAGAAAACTCTTTTCATTTAGACAGCTGTGTTATCTAGCAAATATGCAAACAGAAGAACTAACAAAGACTTTATTGTATGTATTATGTTCTTTACTCATACTATAAAAGCATAGAAGAGGTAATATATATCATACTCTTTTGAAGGCTTTTTTTCAAGCTGTTTATATTAACAGCAACTGTTTAAATGATAAGAGTTCTCTAGCCAAAATTATAACTCTTCAGAAGAGCAAATAATTTTGTTTAACAAATGTTTATCATATTTGCTGACACTATAAACATACATTAATTGTAAAGAACTCTACTGAATGCTTATTTCAAGCTTTTTATGGAATAAGAACAAACAAATTTAGCACTGTTTGCTTCTTATCACTTGGACAGCCATACTCAAGGATGTTCTATATATACCAAGGCCTTGCAAGGATAGGAAGAAACTTTACGTTATGAAGCACATTTTAAGCTGCCATAATTTGACTCTGATCTCTGTTATACTGGGTAAAAAAGTGCCCTCCTAGCTCCTTTAGTGTAAAAAAAGTGCGCTGGCTTCTCCCCAGTCAAAATTTGTCACCTGTCGATACACCAATCCTGAGAAACTATAGAACATCCTTGGCCATACTACAACAAACATATTTGGCACTTTTTGCTTCTCATCATTTGGACAGTAGATTTCACAAAATATACATGCATTTTGGCATTTTCAAATGGGTGTTTCACCAATGATGCCTTCATATCAGGACCTGCATTTTCTTTGTAACTTTTTCCGAGCATTTGGTGCGAAATAAACATTCATACTCATTTTATTTTCAATATGCAAATACATGAACATTATACATGTATAATGACATTGTGGCTTTCAAATACCTTGAGAACTTTATTTTGCTTGGAATATACCAAGTAGTACTCTACTATAATAACATAGAGCAGTCACTGTAGCATATATAGCTGTACTTGAATATACATATTATTGCCAATGTATTGATCCACTAAACAGCTTTTTTAATATGATTCACCCTAACAATTTTGCCTAAATGACTTGCGACCTTCCATTGAATTAAATCATGTTTTACCTAAACTGCAAATTTTTAGGAACTGAACAGATATTGTATTGTAGAACTAGCTAGAGTGGAAGACATGAACTATGCATTTAAATTCTTAAAATACCTTGGCAAATGTAAATGTTCTCCTTCTATGCAAAATATACCGATTCTGATATGCATATGGGAGAAATGTATTCTTATCCCCAAGTGTAACAACATGATGGCATTCAAATACATTGAGAACTTTATTTTGCTTGGGAGGTCCTCTTCTGTGCCTTAAAACTTGAGATTGAAACAGGAAGTAAGGTCTGGAAATATTTTCACAATTTGTTATAAATATTTATAATGCAAAATGTTATAGTTTTTTCTGCTTTTAGAAACCTTCCAGACTGGCAACTTTTTGCATTTCTGCCAAGCAATTTTTGCTATTTCTGCCGTCAGATTTATCATTTTCTGCCAAGCAATTTCTGGGACTTAGAGTAATCCTGATTTTACTTTAATGAGAAATATTCTTAAGTCCTAGAAATTTCCTCGGCAGAAATGAGAAAAGTTGCCAGTCTGGGAGGTCTCTTAGTAAATAATATATAAGTTCATTTCATTGCTTACATGTCCTTTTCTGTGAGACGCGATAATATGTGGCGAAGCATAACTCTGTCTTTTGGCTTTGCTTTGACGCCCCTTATGAGCAATTTTAAATGGCATCGACTAACCTAGGAAGAGTAACATGTGACTATTAATACACACAAGTCAATGAAGTCATAATAATTGTGTATATGTAATTGTAATGGTAATGATGTAATGAAAAGCTAAAAAGTAAAAAAAAAAACAATGTAAATTAAACAAAGCGTTTCTCATTTTAATGAATAAAAGATTACTTTTACGTTAGTTCTCTACACAAGTACAAGGAAGGCCTTGCAATGATTTTATGGTAGTTCATTAGAGTATAGAAGCAGCTGGTACTAGTTTCTTACATACCTGCTGGTGAATTTTTTCGATTAAAAGACTTATTGCAGGACCAGATTCATGATTGGAACTCACTTGTAAAGGCGCAATATAAAGAAGACTCAAAACAGTTAAGGCTAAATTATACATGTTTTAAAGCCAAAGTCTTACAGCTTACTGATCTATTAATTTTAATAATCATTTGTCACCACTTTTAATGATAAATAGGAGTCTTGGATATTGTATTAAATTATATTGTATCTAAGGCCGCTCCCAGACTGGCATTTTTGTGCAAAAAAGGACGGCAGTTTTCAAAAAAGGATGGCAGTTTTCAAATAATGACGACATTTTTTTTAAAAAAATGACAGCATTTTTGGCCCAAAATGATGGCATTTCTTTTGAAAAAGGATGGCATTTTTTAAATAATGCTTGCCTTTTTTCATTTCCTACTTCCCTCCCAGCTAGCCAGGCCAGCTGAGTAGGCAAAAAATGCTGTCATTTTTTGGGAAGGATAATGCCTGTCTGGGAGCGGCCTTAGGAAAGGACAGAGGATTTTGTGAACATCATTTACATATTACGGACTTTTTTTAAAGAGAAACTATTATAGAAATTTTATATACTTGAATCCTTTTTCTAAGAATAAAAAAAATTCCTAACAAAACCTTTTCTTTCAGATATCCAATGGAACCTTTGACATTGGCCTCGGCGCCCAACTCGCCCAAAACAATGCCCGACGCAAACTCATCGACTTCACCCAGCCCATCTCAACTTTTGACCACACCTACACATCTCAGAGCCCTCAGGAAGCCTCAACATATGACACATTATTCCTACCATTTGACTGGCAAACTTGGACAGGAGTCGTCATCTCTTTATTTGCTGTCTCATTAGTTTTTAGCATTGCTAATAGTCATAGCAATTATGTGAACAGTCTTTATCTGTCGTTTTCCATTGTTATGCAGCAGTCAATAGCTGGGGTTTGGGTGCAAAAGAAGGGCAATAGTGTGTTGCTACTCTTGCTTGTTTGGTTAATGCTGCCAAATATTTTGTCATTGGCTTATAGGTCAAATCTTCTGTCACTGATGGTGGTCAAGAGGTAAGAAAGAGTTTGCGGATCCGCAAATTTGGGATGGTTCGGATCCGGGATGGGTAAGGATCCGGGTCGGATACGGATCCGGGTCGGGTACGAATCCGGGTCGGGTACGGATCCGGGTTGGGGGTCTGGATTCTGTTATCTCACACTATATGTCTTCTCTAGTAAAATATTTTTATTAAAGTGTTATAATATTTGTATTTTATAGGTATAACAAACCTGTAGATACTGAACAAGATATACTTGACCAAGGTCTCATTTTGTATCTGATCAGAGGAGCTGCATATACAAGTACTTTTTACAAGAATTCTCCCTATCCCATCATGAGAAAGGTTTATCAGGTAACGTAAATAGTGGTCTATTTTAATGAATAGCTCCCAAATATGTGCACTGCACCGGTCATTAGTACATTGATGCGCTAATACTGCCGTAATCCGTTGTTACCCTAGCTTAAAATTACATGAATTGGCAAGTGGTTTTATGAATATGCAGTAATGTAAAAATGTAATTTTATTATTGCAAATTAAATTAATTAGAGAGGTGTGGGTCCAGGATTTCCAGCGGAGCTGTATCCGGATCCGGGTCCGGGTCCAGCAGCTATACTCTCTAACTACAGTAGACTAAAATCTTCATAAACTCAATACTGTTTAAAGTGACCTCTACTTATCATAGTCACTCATTTTATGATCTCATTTTGGATAAACAATATTTCTGATTATTCAAGTTTTGACCCGGATCCGCAAAGGATCCAAAATTCGTCGGATCCGGGTACCCGGACGTCCTTCAAATTAATATGCTTTTCTAAACAGCAACATAATGAAATATACAACTTAGGAAGCCTGTGTTGACCGTAATGGACTCTATGATTATACCTTAAAAGGATTTCCAAAATATGTCTGGCAGGATGTTTTAACCGGAAAAGGTGTTTTTCACTTACCACTCAAGTTTGGTCGTGTGGACAAGGAATGGTTGCATTATTCCAGAAGACTGGTCTTGTTACAGCATACATACCTGCCTATTAATAAAGATACATGGATAAAGGTAATGCTTATTTTTTTAAGTTTGCTGGATCATCCCTGGTGTTACCCAGGCAGTACCTCTTGGTTCATTCACCAGACACGCCATGAAAGCTCAAGTGCAGCAGGGGGGATTCGAACCCACAACCACCTGGGCCGCAGGGACGAGCAACTTACAATCACGGCTACCACGTCCCCCCTTATAAAGGTAGTTATTTCTGTAATGCTTATTTTTGGAAGTTACAGTAACTGCAGTCACTAACTGGGGTAGTTCAATATAGATTACTGGGTCATGAAATCTGAGTCTGTGGCAACTTTCATGGCTGGGTAAATTTATTCAGTTCAGTAGAAAATACCTTTCTATTACTCAATCAAAGAAATTTATTGAATTGTTCCTTACTGAAAATGTTTACCCACTTTTTTGTTTGTATTTCTTACGGTTCCCTGACAATACAACCACCGGACAAAATAACACCTCCAAAATAATAACACTTTGACAATTTAACAACCGGACAAAATAACACCATAAATAATAACACCATGAATTAATAACACCATAAAAAATAACACCCTTTATTAAAATAACACCCTATTATTAAAATAATACCATAAAAATAACACTGTAAATAATAACACCATAAATAATAACACCTAACACTACTCACACCAATTAATATCATTCTGTTTTTTGCAAGTTGCAACACTCCAAATATGTCTACTAAAGGTGTTATGAATTTTTTATGTCAAGTTGCCTGACCCAACCTAACCTGACAGTCATCTATGCAATAATTATCTTCCATGACCTAGAACTGTATGAGCCCTAGCTCTGCGGGAGCCCTAACCCTGCGGGAGCCCTAACCCTGTGGGAGCCCTAACCCTGCGGGAGCCCTAACCCTACGGGAGCCCTAAACCTGCGGGAGCCCTAACAAGACATGATTAAATATGTAATATTAACCACAAAGAAATTAATCTAGTGACAAATGATGTCTTCCTGCATATTCTTTGTGTTCTAATGATGGGGTGTTATTATTTACGGTGTTATTATTTACAGTGTTATTATTTACGGTGTTATTTATTTGAGATGTTATTTTTTAAGGTGTTATTAATTCATGGTGTTATTATTTATGGTGTTATTTGGGTTGTTTTATTGTCAGGGTGTTATATTGTCAAAGTGTTATTATTTAGGGGGTGTTTTTGTCCGGTTGTTATTTTGTCCGGCCACCATTTCTTACATTGTGTGTACATTCTATGTACAATCAAAAGTCATGTGCATAAGCATATACATGTATGTATAATTTGGTGCTTTATCAGGATTTGCTTAGTCAGTTTACAAATTATCACGCCTCCTATCTTATTTGCACATACTTGTTTATTCCCAGCTCAAATAACCTTCTATATATATTTCAGCCCCATATAGATCCCATCATTGGCCAACTCCACTGCTCTGGGATCTACAACCATTTCACCAAAATCCACACTGAAAAGACAAGAAAGGAAAAGTCCCTGGAAGTTGAATCTGGAATGAAACTGACCAAAAATGAAGGGAGCCAATCCAAGAAATTGACATTAAACCATGTGATGCCCATGTTTTTGTCCTTACTCATGGGAGTTGTTTTATCACTATTGGCATTTGCAATGGAATGGTGTTTTGGGGCTTTTAGTTAGGGAAGCATGTTTTAGAGAATAATAAAGTTATGATAAGTATTGCTAATATTTAATCTATTTTAATCCATGGAATATGTACATAATATAGAGGGAAGTTATTTGAGCCCAATTTGGTAATAACTAGTAACCCTAAATGGGATGATACAAAACAAGCATAACTAATGTATAATAATTTGAATAAAAGAGTCTTATTTGCATTACTACTATACTAAGAAAAATATACACCTGCATAAAAATAATAATTTTTGGCAATAAAAGTTCCCTGTAAAACGGAAAAAAGAAAGGCACAAAAAATTGTCTTAATAAAATGAAAAGCACTTCAATTTTATTCCTGTGCGGTGGTCTGAAATAACGTAGTTGAGAATATGTAAAATATTCAGTTTCAAAAAATATCCATAAAGAAAAGGTGAAAAAGTTACTTTTAAGAGCCGTTTATTTAGTTAATTTTATATAATTTAAAAAAAACATCTACTAACAATAGCATTTAATCATTCAACAATCCGATATATGACTTCGCATGGCATTATTTAAAAGCAAGGAAAAGTTTTAAATGTAAATAACAAATTAACAGTTTAAATGGGATTTAATTTAAATTAATAGCCCTAATAGAAGTTTATTTGCGAGTTTTCAAATTGTGACTCAGTCTAGCAAGAACATGAAAAGTTGTAGTAGTGTCTAAAAAGTCTTTAGTAGTGACTTACATAGTGTGCATCCTTTTTTGACAATATATTACATCCTAATAGTTTACACAACATTCCATTTTGTTAGGAATATTTCTTCAATGAAAGATTAATATGCTTCAGTTCTACTCTACGTTGATCTGAAATATAGTCGCCTAATCTGCTTTTAATGGTGTTATACTGCTATTTTACATGAATATAACACTGCCCTGCACAATTAGTTCAAATGGAAATAAAATTCTACCATAATGTAAAAATCACACATTTAAAAAAGTTTAGGTGGATTTAGTGGCTTAGTCGTGTACCAACTAAAAAGTTGTAGTAGTCATGTCTTACATAGTTTGACAGTTTGCTACATCTTTATTAGGTTCCTACATGATTCAATGTTATCAATTCAATTTATTTAGTACAAAGCGGCTCAATAGACGATTTAACAGGTTAAACTGAGAATACGAGAATAGGGTCATAGATACGCTAAAACTGAAGCCTCTTGAGTTCATATTTAAGTAATCCGAGGTGTTTTATTGGAAGTAGACACAAAATCTACATAAAGTTGACGGGAATAGAGTTCAAGTACATGCCAATTAAATACTGGCCTTAAGTATATGCTACTTCACAAATTTATTTACCACTGATATTATACAATGGCCGCTGAAAAGAAGACTCCGCACACTACACTCTGTACTGATAACTTAAATGTGGGACAAATTCGGAAATTCGTCGTTTTTGCTTTTCGTCTTGTGGCGCCCCCTTTGGTATTCTCCCTTTTTGGCGGGTTCAAAATCCTACTAGCCTGGTGAAGACTGAAGACTGAGTTTGCTGGACAGACAATAACAATAACAAAACCACTGCAAGCCAGGCAGTTTTTTGAGCCCACCAAAAGGAAGAATCACAAAGGTGGCGCCACAAGTGCCACAAACAAAAAGTCAAAAAGCACTTAGTATATGAACTTGTCACAAGAATAATATATCTTGAATATATATTATGCAGAGATATCAAGTCTGAATTATGATACAGTTCTGTAGGTGCGGAGTCCCCTTATCAGCAGCCTTTTGTTGAACCTTGTTGTGTATCGACTATAAAGGCTGTAGTTTATTGTCATTGCAATGCCAGGGTACACTAAAGACAGTATACTACATCTTTGTTAGTTTGCCAGGAAATTGGGATAATTGTTATTAGACAAAACACAGAAACTTTTGAAAAAGTTCCAGAAACAATATGTTCATAGCAACCCTTCTTGCAGCTTTGCTTGTAATCTCAACAAAGCAAACAAGTTTTGATACAGCCAAAATTACTAACTTAGTGAAATACGCCATAATGGACCACTACAAGAATGAAACATGCATAATAATATTGGACAAGCTGCATTTAAATCTGAACAATATACATTCCAGGGGATTTATTATTCAGGACAAGATGCATCAAGTGACCCAGCTAGAATATAATTCAAATTGTGCTGTAATGATTAGTCGTCCGTTAAACAAGACTAAGTTTGAAAACACCGTGAAAACATTCAAGGAATATAAACCATTAGACAACAAACTACTAATTGCTATTGTAAGAATAGATTTATATAGAAAATGGGATGTTTGTCGGTTTGGAGCATTTCCAATAGTATTTGTGAGAGAAAAGAAGACTAAACCATTAGGTAAAACAAAATTCTACCATACATCATTCTAACTAATTTAGTATTGTGTACCAATCAGTACCTAACCAAATAGCACATGGGAGCAGGATCTTCAGATTGTTCTTCAGATTTTTGGTGTATTTTCAACAGCTTAGCCTGAAACTCACAGAAACTTTATGCATTTTTATAAACTATCACTATAATGTGTGAAAAATGCGTTCTGCTTTGTTTGATTTGGAGTCACATCCTTGAGAAATATGAGAATGCCCCACAGGGTGAGAGTCCAATCAACACCGAAGCAGCTCCACAAGCACCGAAATTCCTTATATATTTAATAAATATTTATGAAAGCATGTGCGGTTTTTAAAAAAGAAACCGAGGTCGTTTTCGGTTTTCGGTTTGTGAAAAAGTCGGTTTCGGTTTTTGGTTTCCGGTTTTCGGTTTTTACATGTATATCAATATAATAATGTAGTGATTTAATACTGATAAAAATAATAAAAAATAGTAAAATATGTAGCAAGGAAATTAATACAAATATGCCAACTTTATACCCAAAAAAAATATTTATGCTCGTATTTCTCAAACTCTACTTTCTAGAAATCCGACATGTGGTCAAAAAACGACTTTTTACAAACCGAAGTTGGTTTTGATTTCGTAAATCGGTTTTCGGTTTTCCCAGTTATAATCTAATTTTCCCTGCACATGATGTGATGTATGTTTATATGTACGAATTAACCCATTCAGTCCCTTCTCTCCAAGTGACAACCAAGGATTTGTGTAGGCTTGAAAGACAGAAAGCTACCTTCGCATACATTGGAGTGGAGCCATATGTCAGGTACAGAAAGTCTGGAGACACCGGCGTCTTCCATGAAGTGGCAAATGTCA
>LR142455.1:0-10452 GCA_900659605.1 Tisbe holothuriae | reverse complement strand
AATTCCATACGTCCAAACCCAACCTTACCCAGCTTGTCGCCAAAATGGAGGCACATAATGCAAGTTTGATAGCAAAAGGCTACAAAACAACTTCAATTACACATGAGGAAGAGTCAGAAAAGGAGAGGCTTTGGGTTGAGGCTACACATCACTATGAACAGATTTATAATAGGATGAGTGTTAGAATGAACGATCAAGACACATCAATGGAGGAGAAAATGACGGCTCAGCATTGGGCACATATTGAAAAGAAGGTTCCGCCAATTATTCTTGAGCAGCATATGCAAGCTCAAGTCAGGTTCTACAAGTACTATCTTGATAAAGTAATTGAGTATGAGCAAGACTTTCACCTTGAAATGGAAAGGAATATGTTCCAGTGTTGGAAGGACTCTGATAGAATGAGGCGTCACAAATCATTCCTTGCATCAATGAAAAGAGTATTGGAAGAAAAGGACGTTCAGTTGGAGAAGTTGTGCAAGGAGATTCTTGAGCAGCTGGATGGGGTGTTGCGACAGCAGATGAATTGTTGGTGTTGTGATAGGGTTAAAGGGTAGTAGGATACATTAACTGTGAAATATACTTTTGACAAGTACTTGGGTGTAATAAAGTTCTTTGGGTGTAGCCATAGATCTATGGGTGTAATTAAGGGAGCTCCCAGACCGGCATTAATGCAGGAAATATTTCCTTCCTCCTTAGTAAATTAATTTCCTCATCAGCAGAAATATTTTCTTGCTCCACATACTCACGACCCAGCTTGCCTGGCTGAGAGGAGAAATATTTCCGGAAATAATTCTTGTGGTAATTCCTGTCTGGGAGATACCTCAAGGTATCAATTTGAAATGGTTGTAAGCTCTGTAAGTTTTACAGCCACTGAGCAACATCCAAATAAACTGTTTATTCACTAAACCATTTTGTTCTTGTCCGGCACGTCCTGAAATTAGCCTCGAATATCATGTTCTAGTACACAATATATTAGGAGACAGATGGTTCAGCAATTTTACTTAGCCTTACTTTTCTAACGTAATTCTTCCCATTCTTGACCAGTTGCTGAAAACCAGACGTCCGATACATAACCTAAGAATGTGGCACACATAGAACTAGGAATATATATACCTCGAGGTTTATATATTAAAATTCTTTGGTGGCACAGCACTTTGTCTTTGATGTAGACAACAAGAACACAAGCACACATTTATCTAAATACTTCAATTGTTTAAGTAAAAGTACAACCTGTACTTGTAACTAGGCCACAGTGGCTTCCGATATAGAAATAAATGGTTCAAATTAGGGGTGGGGATCGGTATTGCCGTTTTGAAAAAGTCGGTAACGGTAAAAATATATTTTTACCGGTAAATTACCGGTAATTACCGGTTAAAATATGTGTAGTAAATGGCCCAAAATTGTCCGAAAATCGAAAAAAATGCCAAACTGAAGCATAATCAGTATGTTGAAGTGCAAGATCCTTAAATTGGGCTTTAAAAATTAGATCTTACAAAAATTTGATTTTCTAAGAAGTTTTGATGTTTTTAATTCATATTGACCATATTTTGATGGTTTTACTAAGTAAAAGTCATAATTTCGGTAAATTACCGGTAATTATATTTTTACCGGTAAATTACCGGTTTACAAATACCGGTAATTACCGGTTTACCGAACCCCACCTCTAGTTCAAATAAAATGTAGACATAACAACACCAGTGTTCAAATGCAGGGTTTACAAAAGTCAGGCCAAGAAAAGCTAGAATATATAATGTTACACTAAAATATTAGTTTTCCTTGTTTATAGAGTCCAAAAAACTTATAGATAGCGCCTAGAGATTGTAGATATACCCAGAGATCCGAAAGCAGCTCTTCACTGAAACCCGCCAAAATTTGAATTATTTGAGGTAGGCTAATTTAGTCAATTCAATCTCCCTCTTCCTCTGCCACTTGCGGCACAAATAATTGTTCTGCCCATCTCAAATCTGAGCTCGAATTCTCCCCTTTTCAGGGATATTTCGAGAGCCCTTTTATGGCAAATAAATATACAATATTATTGCACAATATTTCGTATGGCATAAAATGTTTATGATAGTATAAATATACTTTTACTGAAATAAATTTTTTACAGATTCGTTTGTACACACAGATCATAGTAAAACGTATTTTTCTTTAACTGAATCATGTTAATTCTCCCCCTGTGGAAGGACTGAGGATTGACTGAGTTAAGTGGCCCATTGTCTAGAATTCGTCCTGCAACACAGGCAAGAAAAAAGTGGCCCATATGAGCTTATAAGCCAGTAGGTGATGTTTCGGATCTCTGGGTATATCTACAATCTCTAGATAGCGCCTAGATGGACACAATAAAATTTCATTGTGCATCATGTTATCAAGTTCTATATTTTTCTAGTCTTAAAATAAGTACCACTTATATGCATTATTAATTAAATTTAAGCGTATTATGTTGAATTTCTTCAGACAATGCTCATAGCATCTCTGACGCCACAACGGACACCGCGTCGTTAAAGGTGGCGTCGCCGCCGCCGCCAGTGGCTGAGGTGAGATTCAAATTTCCCGCCACACTGCGATTGCTCTGTCTCAGCTCGATGGTGTTGCTGCCGTGGGAGGGCAGGCGCTGGATCCACCTGGAATAAGGAAAATGACGTTAGTCTTAATAACATACAGTATATTTGGATCCTAAAATCTTGGGGACTCTGATGCTTGTACCCCTGGCCCGGAGGTTAATTTTAGACACAAAGTAAACCAAATAAGCAGGAAATAACATTTAATTTGCAAGAATTACAATTGTTTGGAACAGTCAAGAATTACATATTTCTATGAATTACAATAACATAGAATTACACCAAAATTGCTTCTAAAATTACACTTTCCAGGAAAATATTAAGATTTACTTTTCAAAATGTAATGGACATTTGCGAGTTTTAATTCTTTAGCAGCTTAAAATCCCGTGGATAAAACTAGGTGTCTAACGGGAAGAAAACCATACAAATCGCACCTCACATGACTCCATATTTAACTTTTACAGGAATATAAATTACTTTTTATATAAAAAAGAAGTACTTGAAACTTCATTTAAAACGTAATATAAGAGCTCTAATGGTTATTGGTAGCGGCCCTAAGTATTAGTTTGCGTCGGTTAATTTAAGTCTGTCTTTAGTCCGTTCTCCGCTCGTCCGTCCAGCTTACTACAGATCTTCTAATAGCAAACATTAGAAAACAACTAAACATATAAAGTAGCACTCCATTGTTAAAGTTAGTCTTGCATTTACTTAACGAGGAAACATATTTAAGCCTTATCATGGATATGGAAATACTGAGTCCGCCGAGTCAGGTAAGAGTTGAACTTAATTAAATGACTATTTAAATCACTCAGAAAAGCGCATCGCGCTGAATAACACTAGGATTAAAAGTACAGTAAAACACCACTTGGAAAACATGTTCCCTAAAATATGAACGATTTTACCTTCACAACTGTTCTACTATCTAATGTGTGTAATGTATGAAGCACAACGATCTTGCTAATGATTGTTCTCCCTAATCCAGGCCCTTCAATACAGACTAGCCCAATTGGATTTCCGATATCAAATCTTAGAAGCTAAAATTCAATTCACCCATTCAAAACAACAACTCTATGACGAGAAAATGGCCAGAATTGAGGCGATCCAAGCCCAGTTGGAAGCAAAACTCAAGGAGCTTTCCAGCGACAAGAATGATTGGTCACTTACACCACAGGAGAAGATGGAATTTGAACAACTTGGTGCGGAGTCTAAACATCTGCATAAACAGATTTCTAAGAGGATAGACGATAGCATGGAGAAACAAGACACAGCAATGGAAGAGAAGATGAAGGCCCAACAGTTGAAACAGATGGAACAGAAGGTCAAGGTATCTCCTCTTGAATGGCATATGTTAGTTCAAAACAGGTTCTACAAGTACTATCTTGATCAACTAATTGAGTTTGAGCGTGTTTTTGACATTGAACTGGAGAAGAAGGAGGATGAACTCTTGACCTCCTCTGAGTATGTGAAGGCATCGCTTGCATTGAAGACTAGGATGTTGGAAGAAAGGGAGCAAAAGTTGGAAATGTTTTGCAAGGAGACCCTCGAGCGGCTGGATGCGGTGTTGAGACAGCAGATGAATTGTTGGTGTTGTAAAAGAATGGCAGGATAACGCTTGGATTACTAGAATATACATTTGAAGAGTGTTCTTTTAAAGTAGATACTAAGTAAAACAAGTCAAAATCATTTTTACAAACACATCCAGAGCACGGACCAGTGAAAACAGGACTGCCCACTTCTAAATCATAGTATTACATGCAGGAGTTTACCAAAAAAGAAAAGTGCCTTAAAATGGACAGATTTCCTTCTAAGCCATTGAACAAGTTTCAGGCTTTGAAAGAGCACAAACTTCATTAGTCGACAATAGTTTTTGGAAATTCTCTGTATAGAGAGAATTAGTTTTTGGTACACTCCTCTTCAGCGGCCCTTGGTCAGAGGTACATAATTACATATTACTAAACAAATGTAAAATAAACAATAGTCAAGTCAAACATGTTGTTTTCACTTACTTTGGCACCGGATTGTTTGACACGACGACTCCACTGTTGGCCATGTCGGCCATTCCGGTGAGAACATCGTCACCCTCAATCTCGACAACGACATCAAAGTTGTGGACGAGGATTGGACGGCGGGACTGGGTGAAGGACTCGATGCGGGAAGAACCCTGGAAACGAAGCAGACAATAATCATATAGCACGGACAAGATTCTCTTAAGCTTGTCCATGAAGTAACTTCTATTGATCAGTACTAAATAATAATGTGATCTCATGCTGCTCAGTAATGAGACTACTAAAAGTATAAAGTATTATGCTCATGCAAAAATATCGATATTTTTTGGCTCATGGGAGTCATGTCCTGAGAAAAGGGATAAATATGGAATGGCAGATCTCAACTCCACAACAGCTAGTCACCCGAAATTGGGTGGATAAAGGTTTCTTTGCATCTGAGAGGAATTTTTTTCCGCCCTTAGTGATGAAACCTCTTCCCCTTTTTCTTTTCTTACTAGCTGGCGGAGTGAAAACGGCTGTTAAAAGAATTGCCATTCCATATATATCCCTTCTCTCAGGTCATGTCACATCCATGGAGACTTTGAACAGTCTAAGTTAACCGGTCTAAATCTAGGTTTCATTGAATTCTTCTACCCACCAGGGAAACAATAGCTTTTAACTCTTCATGTTCACCGAATTTTCAGTCAAATTATGGTACATAATGATTTATACAAATGCTGCACACATTTTCATCCGTACCTTAAACACTCCATTTGACTTGATTGTCAGCTTCTGAATCTTTGCCACCTTATTCCCATTCATCTCCAACGGATCTTGCTCCTCTTCCATACCCTCAGAGTTCATCTCAGCGTCTTCAACAATGACCACAGAGGGAGGTTTCTCCACAAGCGGCACTGCCGGGGCGTGCTTGTCGTGCATGAGGCGCATCCGGCGAAGGCCATCCAGGTCCTGGCCGAAGAGGTTGATGGCGGAGCTGCTGCTCGAGTTGAAGCAGCGGGTGAAGGCCTGGAAATAATTAAGGAGCAGTAGGTCATTAAGAGACTTAGGAGGACCTTGTCTGGGTCGGCCTCATAGACCTATTATAGTAAAGACTCTTTTATACTAGATTCATAGTCGGCCTTTACCCAGGATGGAACAATTATCTAGGCCATTGTCGGCTTAAAATGTATCAGCATGTTATGATACCTTTGTGCAAATATGATTTTTCAGGTACGACTCTATTATAAGAGACTCATGGGGACATGGTATGGGTCAGCCTTTCCCTAGAAGCCGGATTTCGTTCACCCTGATTTGCTGAAATTCGATTTCGGGATCGAAAATTACTACACAAAAGCGCTTTCAAACACAATTAACGGGTGGATTAGCACGAAAGAAGTTAAACGGAAACTGGCTTCAGGATGTAATGGAACAATTATCTAGGACATTGTTGGCTTAAAATGTATCAGCATGTTATTATACCTTTTTTCGAATATGATTTTTATAACGTCACAACGTGTATTAATTCCACAAATGAACTTGTTTCTCACAATTAATATTTCTCACCTCTGTGATCTCATCGCTGACCTCCACCCTGTCCATGTAGAAGTAGGGCTCGCCCACGTAGTACACGGCGAACGTGGGAGACTTGAGGCGGAGGCGACGCTCGTTGTCAGTCACGTATTTCAACAAATGAACTTGTTTCTCACAATTAATATTTCTCACCTCTGTGATTTCATCGCTGACCTCCACCCTGTCCATGTAGAAGTAGGGCTCGCCCACGTAGTACACGGCGAACGTGGGAGACTTGAGGCGGAGGCGACGCTCGTTGTCAGAGTCGTGTTTCGTGCGCTTCACGGTCGCAATCCTACAAATGTAAACATGTTGCAGCAAATTGGGTTATAAAATGAGTCGCATAAAAGCATTTTTAATGAAACAGGAAATATCTTTTGATTTGATTAAACTAAATTTCTATAGTACCCAGACTAAACTAATATACCTGTACTGGTACTACTACGTTGTTGAGCGTCCCTTGTGGTTCTGCAGTACGCCTCGAAAGAGGCAACAACGCTACAAAAAATACCTGTGTTTTACAGATAAATATAGGGCGAGGCGCTAATGCAAGATAAAAATGTGTCTACTGAAGAAAAATGTCCTATTTTATACACATACGTGCCAAATATTCCATGGTTAAGTAAAAGGTTGCTACGGCCTTACTCAAGGGCCACTGAAAAGAGGACTGCGCACAACAGGAGTGTACCAAAAAATATCTTCGACTTAACTCTGTGACTTTAAAAGATATTGCTTTCTGATTTTAACAACTTGAAGTTTGTCCTCATACAAAGCCAGAAACATTTTGTTTAATGGCTTAGAATGAAATCTTTCCATTTTATGGCACTTTTCTTTTTTGGTACACTTCTGTAGGTAGTACTAGACATTTAAAAGTGCGCAGTCCTCTATTCAGGGGTCCTTGCCTTACTGTACCTAAAATGTTACTACGGGCTTACTGTACCTGAAGAACACCCGAACCCCGTCAATCTTCCTCTTCTTCCCACTTCCATTCTCCTTCTCACTCCCGTCTTGCTCATCTTCCTCTTCATTCTCTTCCTGGTCAATGTCGCCGTCGTCAATGGAGATCTGGACGGAGCTGATGGACGACTGCTGAGGGAGCAGATCACGGAGGCGGCGACGGAGGGAAGGGAGGGCGATTTGGGACACGGACGCAGCCTGAAAAGGAACACAAAATACTTAAAAACAATGTACAACTCCATATGCCGTTCAGTGTCAACTAAAGCAATATTTGGTCTCCATGCCTAACCCTGCGGGAGCCCTAGCCCTGCAGGGCTCCTAACCTACTCCTGGGGCATTCCCTAGCCCTTCGAGGCCCCTGAATTAGTACACAAAAACTGTTTCCTACCCTGCGAGCAAATTCAAGAACTCCTGTTACGGACCACGAACGGCACTCAAGCCCTCCATTTTAGGGTACTAGGTTTTCCCGTTCCTTGCAATAGCACTCCGCAAAGGCAAATCTTTGAGTGCTTGTGGCAGCTTTTTAGCACAATTGAAAAATCCATCAAGGCCTGGAATTAAACCCCGGCCACTTGCATAGAAGTTTCGTGCTCTAGTCATTCCTTCATAAACTTGCACTCACACAATCATATGTAGCTAAATTTTTGGAGAGACTATGTATGCATACAAATAAGAGAACTTCTGCTTCCTTTGTGACACGAATATAACGTTATCAATCTTCTCAACTCACGTCGTAGTCCTTCATGTGGAACGTGTACCAGTTCTTGCTGTCGTCCCTCGTGTCCCTGACGACGGCCAGCAGGTCTAGGAACGAGGTGTAGGCGCCGATCGAGTGCGGGAGGCGGCTGCGGCCGGGGTGGCGGAGCGCCGACAGGATCGTGTCAAGGAGGTATCTGGAAGTGGGATAGGGTTTTAGGGGTCATTTAACTGCCTATCTGAGGAAATAGATTGTTCAGTAAATAGACACTTGCTTCTATCTAGAGGAGCTCAGTAAATTAAATAAGGGGTCTGTTTAATTGAACAGCGATCCACGCGAGAAGCTCTTCTGTAAATTCATTTTAAAATGTTTACGCCATGAAGTAAGTGTAAAAAGATCCCTTTTATAGTAGATGCATGGTTATTCACCATTAACTCCCAAGTCTTGCTACTCCTGCATAAAAGTGAGCAGCTCTTTAGAATGCATTAGACTATTTGTCATATTCCTTTGCTTCAGTAGCATTAAACTACTGTCATGATCACTTTGTTCCACTCACTTCCTCGCAATGTGGGTCCTGTGTGCCCTTGTCATGCCCTCCTCCGCCTCCATCCTCTGGTGGAATTGCTCCCACTTTTGTGGATCCTTCATCAGCAGCTGGCGCGCCACCGAGTGGAGCGAGACGAGGGAGCGGAAGCGGCCGAGGCGGGAATGGAGCAGGGAGCGCCACTCGGAACTCGAGTCGGGGGCAGGACGAGACATCTATGGAAGACAAGGGTGAAAATAAGAGTACTTTTCAGTGGTATTGCCCACTTCTTATATCATATATACAGTATCTGCAGTAGTCTTAAAGAAATTGAGCATGAACAGCCTGGAATGTGGGCCAGATCGAGGACTTACCTTGGCCTTGGAATCTTCAAAACCAGGAATGCGAACGACCTTTGGGAGAGATTATCAGAGATTCTCGGGCAAATCGGGCTTTTCTCCGTCTTTTTGCAATTTTCTTCTGTTCATAGACGGTAATAATAACAACGTTGTTATTACTAAGTCTATGCTTCTGTTATGATTTTGAAATCTTTCATCCGGGTCGAAAAGAAAACATAAATAACCACAAGCAGCTGAACAAAATCACAAGAACAGTTTGAAGCCCATTAAATTGCTTATCTAATACATAATTTAGACTGAAAATAAGGATTGTAATATTTAAGTTAATAACGTACATGTATTACTCTTCTCTTTCTTTCGCCCTTTTTCTGTTTAGCTTTCCATCGACTCAGCTGCCACTCACTCCACTGAAGATCGGAAAGGGACGCCAGATTGATAAAATGAAGACCAAATAGAACCAAACCATAACCCATTTGGGACAAAAATAACCCATTTGGGACCAAAATAACCTTCAATCACGGATTAGAGGCAGTAATTATATTAGTGACTTCTTTATACACACTAACAATATAACACATGTACATCAATAAGTCATTATAGACCACCTAAAGTGTTTTTGGTCCCATGTCAGTTCAAATTCCGTCGTCCCTTTCCTCTCGTCCTCCATTACTGCGTTAACACAGCTCGCTGTACTTGTTCTCTCTCTGTCTCTGGCTGGTTTCGGTGCCCCACCGTGCATTAATATCTTCTTAAGTGACCTCACTGTGCCCAGTGCTCGTTAAAATGGCCTGTTCCCGCCTTCTCCGCTCCGTTCTGTCGACGGCCGCCCGCCAGCCTGCCCTCATGGCGAGGACGGCCACCATGCCCGTGCCCGCCATCCAGAAGGGTGAGTCGTGAGTCGTGAGTCGTGAGTCGTGAGTCGTGAGTCCAAAGGACCTAATAACGTAGCCCAGCTCAGTCTGAGTCCCAGTGAGGCATGATGGGTAGTGGCAGGAGTGTGTCTGTCCAACACTCCCACACGTCCTAGAATGAGCTGATGCCTCCATTGGAGCACCGACGGTGGTGTGTGTCCCTGCCGCTGTCCTTGTGACAGACGTTCTTGGCATGGAGTGGCCCATTTCAATGGGGTCTCTCTCGGTTGTCGTTGACACCAAGTATAAAATGGCGCTTCAATACAGTCGTACTAAAATATTACCTTACGATAATCATTCGTAAAAATGTCTCTCTGCTGCTCAAGTCCTTCCTTGTTTGTAGTGTGCTTCATTCTTGGTTCACAAGTTGTCTCCACCTGTCGAGCTGTCCAGTACCAAGCCTGATCAAGGCAAGGACGGCATTGACTCGTCTGGTTGTAGGTAGCTAGGCTTTGGAGCCCCCGATCGGAAAGGTGTCCTTGCTTTATTGCTTAGCAGGATCGATCTCAAGTGACACGGTTCACCAATTAAAAAGGCTTATTGAGATTACTTTAAAATACAATAGTTGCAGTAAACTACACCAAGACACGTTTCGCAAAATTATAACGTCCATACTTCTACCTGACTGAGAGAGTTTTGAGTTGTACTAATATATATTTTCTTAAGACGTCTCACAGTTATTATAGTCGGGATTAGTTTATGTCCTAACACTAAGGTGACTAAACAGTTAACACTCATATTCTTGAGCAAAGAGGTCTCTGCAATAAAGGAGGGTCCACAGTGGTTTCCGAGGGGAAAAAATTATTTTGGTATTATTGCATTTTCGGATCATTTTATTCAATATTATTACCCACAAAAAGTCTGGAGGCCATAGCTGCACTTAAACCATT
>LR142454.1:0-10431 GCA_900659605.1 Tisbe holothuriae | reverse complement strand
GCCCACAAACTGCCATTATTGTTCGGAGCTGCTGTGGGGGCTCATTGGGCAGGGATATACTTGCGAAGGTGGGTGATGATTACTAGTGCAATCTATTTAACTTGATCAGGATAAAATGTAATCAAAGATGAACGAAAGGTGTGCCCAGCCTTTTAATTGTATGGGCCCACCAGCAAGTATGCCACAGAGATGTAGACTCGTAAATCCAACGTGAATATTGGCCGTAACACACTTTTATTGTATACAGAGGGCCATATCTGATTTAACAGTGGCAGGGACCAAGGGAATGTAGGGAAAGTATAGTCTACTTGACAGGAACCTTGTTTTCTTTAGGTATATGCTCATTTCGGTAGTCTGATAATAAGCATAGAGCACTGCAAAGTATATTCGTATATTAAGAAAGCATAAATATTTATTTGTTATGTTGGACTTTTTTATCCACACCGATGCCATTAAAGATTTTTTTTTATATTTTCACATATTCATTTGCTATTATAGACCCTTTTTTCAACACTCCTGAATTATTTCCCCACAATGTCATATTTTATCAGTGGGAAGAAAGAAAATAAGAAGAACCTGTTTATTACGGAGCTTTCTGGTGGGCTGAGTTGAAGATGCTTCCTTGAAATTGCTTGCCTGGCTAGCCTATGCCTCCCTCATCTGACTCAGCTTACCCTTCAAATATTGACTCACCCCACTCTGACCCTGTGTAGCTGAGGCCTGAGATTGGAGGACGACAATGGCTGAGAGCCGAATTAAAGGGATGCAATTATAACCAAAATGGAACCAAAAGTACTAAAACATTGCCATTTTTAAGTTATTATGTTGATATATATCAAAATGTATGCTATCCTAACTAACTGTTGTTTTTTTGCTACCAATATATAACAAAATATATACAGCAGGTAAGTCGCCCTGGTCTTTAAAATATTTTTGGTAGCAATTTAG
The DNA here is from genome assembly GCA_900659605.1 of Tisbe holothuriae. Classification (NCBI taxonomy): domain Eukaryota; kingdom Metazoa; phylum Arthropoda; class Copepoda; order Harpacticoida; family Tisbidae; genus Tisbe; species Tisbe holothuriae. The sequence continues at coordinate 9,483 of LR142454.1, read as the reverse complement.
GGTATCCAGAAAGCACATCTGAGGCCGCAGGCAAGCAATTTCAAGACATCGTTGTCTTACTGAGCCGCTAGTTTGCACTTGCAAAGAAGGGTTCTTTTTATTTTCTTTCGTGTTACTTCAGTGACTGAAAAAGGACAAGGCCGGCTCCATATTGTCATTTCAGCCAATTTTCGTGTTCCATACTTCTGGTAGAGACATCCTTTTTATTTATATACTGTAAAACCCACCTGGTGGGTATAATCCCGCCCTCGATCCTGAAATGGTTGTCGTCGTCAACGTAGCCGCCTGCGGCGACCACTCGCTCGCGCTCCGAATGCAGTCTGCCAGTGTGGTCCCTGGAGAGGGGGAGCACCGACGTCGTGAACGGCGAATCGCTCTTCCCCTCGATGAGAAATGCCCTGGAATATACAAAATATAGCACCGTCAAGAGTAAGACGTCATATGTCTCTGCTGTCCGCCGTCGCCAAAGGCCGCCAGAGATCACGTCATCTGCATCCATGCCGTGCCAATGACATCTTCACTGGTGATGAAATCCGGGTGGCTTGTGAGGTATCTGGTAAAAACGTACCGACTGTCTCCGGTATTGCAGCAGTAGAGCAGCTTACATCCGTCCTCCTGCCGACGGATAAAACACATGACCACCACAGACCCGCCCTGAAGGGTCCTCAAAATATGCTCATCGGCCTCCACAAACGATGCCCTGGCCACGCCAATCACATCCTCTCGCGTGATGAAGTCCGGGTGTTGGCTGAGATATCTGGCCTGCCGGCGGATGAAGCACATGGCTGCCGTGCTTCCGCCCGGCATGTGGCTAAGGATGTGCCGGTCCGCCTCCACGAAGCTCTCCCTAGCCGCGCTGACCACGTCTCCCGTGATGAAGTCCGGATGGTTGGAGAACCTGAAGAAAAAGTTTTACACCATGGCTTTATATTCCCCACATCTCATCTTTTTGTCTTACCCGCAGCCACTAGCTCCGTGGACCTGTCCTCGTTGGGATCAATGCTGGCAAGGTACCGATCTTCGGAGTGGTCCCTGCGCCCTTGCGTCTTCGAGACGCCGATGTGGTAGTGGGCCGAGTCGAGGTAGTGGCGGGTTGCTTCAGGGACCGCCTAAGCAAGGAGGAAATAGAAATTACAAGCACTTGACGGCACAACTTCCACCCGAAAGAGGATCTCGTGGTCGGTATTCACAAATGATGACCTGGCCTTGCCGATGATGAAATCCGGGTAGCTGGTGAGAGAGGGAAGGGTGCAGCACAGCTCTATAAGAGAGAATATCACATATAGTCATAAATATTAGAGAATGATGGACTAAGTCTTGTAAGGACCTGTTGATGTTCTCTCCTTGCCGTCCCCGGTCGAACTGAACGGACCTCCGGTCCGGAAATTAGAAGCGCCGGAAAGACCGGAACCGGAAGTCCAGTCGCCATTTTGAAAGTGGAAAAGGGTTCCGCAAATAAAATAAAAAATAGTTATTACTCACAGTCAATTAGTTTTGCTACACTAATCCTATTATCTTTAATAGACTACGAGTATATTAACTAGATGCTGGAAATAAATCAGCGTCAAATATTAATTTTCTTTTTAACAGAGCATTTTTGTGCGCCTTTTTCCACCATTTTCTCCGCCATTTTCTCGGCCATTTTTTACGGTCACTGAAGGTTGATTTATTGCAAAAACGGACGGAATTGCGGAACTTCATTTTCTGCAATAAGCAAGCTCTCCATCTAATATAAGCCAAAACTACTTCTTTTAAGTCCTACAATTACACATTTAAATTATTACATTTATACTACTGACTGAAACGTCCTACTCCAACTCGGTGCTGGCTCGGTGCTCGGCTGAGCTTGATGTCACCGCGGATGTGGTTGGAAACGTAGCGCTGGTACGGATACACCATCTGGACCTGTAAATGAGGCCTCTGCGCGAGTCGGCAGTTGAGCCTGCTGCGCCTCCCACAGATTTCCAGGCTTCAAAACTTTTGAATGAGTTATCCGGATCCGGAGTATCGGAGCTCATTTAAGCCTATCGAACATAATGTTAAATTTTTAGACTTTAAGCTAATAACAGGCTTGTTTCTTTTCTCTCCAAGTTTCCATTGCAGCGTGATCCGATCTTCTCTTTACACGACCCAGATGGAGCAGAACCGGTCGTGGTCGCTCCCGAGAAGCATCGCGTCGTAGATACGGGCGGTGTAAACGGCGACATCCAAACGATAAGAGCTCTCTTGCCAAAATTGTTTCTCTTCAGAAGAGCCAACAAAGACTTTTAAAGTATGTTTTAAAGTATGTACTAAAGCTAGACATGGTACAAAAGAAGTTAAACTCTTTCAAACTAATTTGCTCCTTATAATTTGTAGTTATTTTGGACAGCCGAGATCATTCTAATTATTAGGCTCTTATATCTAATTCCTTCGCTTGCTGATCTAAACTTGAAGATGATGATGTCAAACTTGCGACCGATCTAGATGTCGACGAGGGCATTGATGGAGGCACGGTCAAAGTACTTGTTGCTCAATGATGTCTTAGTCCCCCAATCTCATATCATTAGATATGTCTGCATTCGGTCGAATTTTTGGGTCAACCAAATGTTTTCTACATAAGGGTTACTACAGCTTAAACATTATCATCACCCGTTTAACTTAGAAGTAGGCTAAGAATATCACATTTCACTCTACTAGCCAAGAATCCAACAAAATGCAATATTACTCCAAGTGTACTAATATACATATATAGTAGATAAAATTAATATAATGAGCCAATGGCGTTACTTCACAAATTCATTGTATATTTCATATCTGAATGGCCTTTAATATATTTTACAATTAACACACGTTGATTTCTTCTGCAGTATTGTCATAACTACAAGTATTTTTTGCAATATAAACTGTACAGTAATCCTGTAGTAAATTCATCATTAAAGGACTTAATTACTCGTCTCCTCCCCTGCCTGAGGCCGACCCGAGGCTGTTCCGGACCTTCATCATCATGGAGTCGCCGCGGCTCAGCTTCTGACCGGAACGGAGGGTGCCGTCAGGACTGTCAGAGCTGGAAGAAGAAGAAGAAGTATAAAAAGTACTTTATAGTCATTCAAAGTTCAAAGATGAAGTGTGACCCATAACTTTATAAGTAGACCAGAGGCCGATTATTAAAAAGTTGAAATGAAATACTTAGCGCTTAAGGTACTCCTTTAGCCAAAATAGTGGCTTCTCATTGGCTGAAACCAAATACTTAGCACTAAGGAGGACCTTCGGAACTGCTTACTTAAGCTGTTTAATAATTGGACTCAGTGCATTTCAATAGAACGGTAAAGCATGCCTTTTCTTCGGGCTTACATAGTTTTAACCATTGACAGATGTTTCAATGATTATTTCAGAGTAAACCTTGCCGTAGTCAAAGGGACACTAAGGTGTTGACCACACGACATAGAGATAACCGATGTACATAAAGCTCAGTGCTGAGCAACCAATGGAGAACTTCTGTTCATTGCATGCACATCGGTTTTCTCTATGCCGTGTGGTCAGCCCCTAACACAGAAATGTTCATTTATGGTTACAAGGCCAAGACTAAGTCTTAGTGCGGTTACGGTTCTCGGATCCATTTGAGTCTCTCCGCGGGAATAAAACTCTGTCAACGATACTTCAGTTAAATTCTAAACTCACTTGACATCGCTCGTCCTCATCATTCCTGGCATTGGGAGATTCTCCGCCATCATCTTCATGAGGTCTCCAAAGTTCTTCTTGTCCATGCTCTGGGCGAGGTAGTAGAGGATCAGCCAGTCGGGGTACGAGACACTGTCCACAACCTGGAAATAAGGAATTGTTAGTATTATTTCCATGGACAATTCTAGTGTTATCTATGGTATTTAGTACTCTATGATTGTCGCGGGCTTAGATAAAATAGAAAAAGAAGATAAAGACAGCTATTGCAGGCTGAAAGAACTCATATAAAACTTTACAGAAGAGTGGCTGGTAGAATATCATAAAAACAGTTAATGATCGTAATTGAAACTATAAATCCCCGTGGAAGGCCAAGCAACAAAAACAAACATTTCACTTATTGACATTAGAGATGTGCGGGTAACCGGATCCGGATCCGCGGATCTGGCCTGGATCCGGATCTGGACCCGAACATTTTAGGATCCGCGGCGGCTAAGTAAATTTCTGCCAGAATACAGAACTGATTTTGACAATAAAAATGCGAATACAAAAAAATATTTGAATGACCCATTGAAGCACACCATTTGTGCAAACTTAGCCTCTAACAGAACATTTTCATTCTAATGTCAATTAAAGCATAGACCAAATCATAAATAGTTATGGAAGTGGATCCGGATCCGGAATCGCGAATCTAAGCTGGATCCGGATCCGCACATCTCTAGTTGAAATGCTCAAAACCCAATCAATATTTGTTTCCTATCGCATCCCACTGTGTACAGTTCTTATTCCTTACCCGTCTGACGGACTCCTTATCGACCACGTTGAGATTTCCCCTGCTCTCGAGCATCATGAACCGGTCTCGGGTGTCCTTCATGAAGTACTGCACGACGCGGACGATCAGCATGATTCCTAGGAAGGAAAGGAGAGCATATTACGAGGAATATTATAGAGCCATCCGAAGCCGGTTTCCATTTAACTTTTTTCGTGCTAACCCGCCCGTTAATCGTGTTTGAAATCGTATTTGTGTAGTAATTTTTTATCTCAAAATCGGATTTCGCGAAATCCGGGAGAACGGAAACCGGCTTCTGGATAATCTACTGAAGTCACAGCCAATATATGACTGTAGTCATATATGTAGTGCCCTTGTAGAGTAGTCTGGATATTTTAGTCAAACTTGGCCTTTAACCAATTCAGCTTTCCACATGGTAAGAGTCAAATGGTTTCAAATATGTTTCTCCCACTTCATTAAATGAGCTTGAAATAAGCATTCCAAAAAAGGTTTTATCCTCTTATGTACCTTCATTGGATCTTTGGAAGAGTTACAATTATGGCTAGAGAACTCTTATCATTTGGACAGCCAAAAAACACAAAACTCACCAGTAATAATGGATAGGATGACAAACCAGAACCAGAGGAAGACATAAATCTTCTCGTTGAGAATGTTCATTCCAAGCACGCAGAGCGCGTCTAGCGTCATGAGCGATCCGGAGCCTCCGTATTTGTAGAATGTGCACTTGGTCATGCGGGGGAACACCTTGGACATGGGGTCGACGCGGTCTTCGGGGTCTTGGCCGGCGAATTGGAGGACCTGAAAGTAATGTTTTATGTTACAGTAGAGCCGTGCAATAATGACCCAAAAGCCTGAAAGGGACCGACAAGAAACCGGGTCCAGGCTGAACTCTAATGGGTCTAACAGGAAGTGTCATTGAATACAACATTGAATAATTCATCCAAGTAATATAGATCGGATTCCATTATTTCGGACTATTTTCAGTGTAGTCTAGACTATTGGTTTAAGAAAAATTTCTGTCAAGATCATTTATTTAGACTCCAAATTTTAAGGAAATTTACTGGATCCTTAAAACATCTTTATACTGTATTAAGTCCCTGGACTCTCGATCCGATCCAGTGATCAAATAGAACAAGAGAAGACGTCGTACGGGTTCAAGGACGCGACCCTGATCTGAACCCGAAATCTGAACCGGTACCTCACTGTATTCTCGGTTCTACATATCTATTTCAATATGTTTATCGTCTCCAACTCTTTTTCATTTCCCATGCGTATAATAAATCATCCCACTGTGTTTTATAACTCACGTGAATTCCGTACTGTGAGAACTCTCCTCCGAGGAACCAATCCGTGATGAAGATTTGCGCGACCACGTTGACAAAGTTGAGGCACTCGCACGCGAAGAACTTCCAGGCCCAGATCTCGTGGATTCGCCTGGAAGATATGAGTGGAAGGAATTCAATAATTTAAATTACTTTTCCTTAAAGTAAGATTATCCCTTCGGGGTTAATGAAATCCTTGAGTAACCCCAAGATGCATTTTTGAAATGTAACTTTTATTAAAGCTTTCATTAGGCGGAATCAAAATCTGAACATGTTACTCAAGGGTATGCAAGAAGCAATTTTGAGGTAACTTAAGTTAGGTAAACCCAGAAAAATTAATAATAAAAAAATTATTCGTTTCAGTCAAGAAAGAGTGAGTAATTTAGGCATTTAAAATGTAGTTACTGATGCCTCTAGCTCGGGAGTCATTGTTATCATATTCAATGGTTTGTTAGCCTTACTTGAGATCCTGCCTGGAGTTCATGTATTCTGCCAGCTGCTGCACCTTCTCTTTCCTCTCCTTGTCACTCGAATCGGACAAGTCCAGCTGGGTCTCGTTCAACTTCAAGCTCACAATCAGTGTCTGGAACGAATTGTGATTATTATGTGCAACATAGTTGATGAATTGAAAATCAGTAAATAAAGTATTATTATTTATAACTCAATGGGAGGAGTTTTAAAGGTGCGCTTTATTTTAGTTCATGTACTCATGACGGCTGCATAAGCATAAATAAAGCTTTCATACTTCACTCATAGAAAATACGTTGGTTTGCTACTTGTACTTCAAGATGGACACTTAAATTACAGACTCAATTAAATGCCAATTGTAATACTGACTAAACAAGGCTAAGTCTTAGCTAAGCTGTGTGTGAAAGAACTTACGTTCAATCGCACTCCCTCCAGCTGTTTCCATACCCAATGAGGCGCATAGAAACATAGAGCTTGGAAGAATAGCATGAGTGGCACCCACTGGTAGTAGGCATGGTAGACGGTCTCATCCTCCTTGACATAAGGACCCACTCCATGGTGGATAAAGTCAACACCCTTCTCACCCTCATAGTACTTGGGCAGGGTGAAGGTGCTCTGGATCCAGCAGAACCTGTAATAATGGGATATACAACTTTCTATAATAGTGTGTTAATATTTGCTATGCATCCCTCTTTATTTATTTTAGGGCAATAGCACGCCCCAAGGCGCAAGAGGGGATGATGTATGATCTGACTTTTTGGAATTAACCTGAGACAGGTGGGGAGCCCGGGCCGGGATTCAAACCCCGCCCCCCTTTCCCCAGTGAGATAACAATTCCGACACGTCAAGCGTGTGCTTTTCTATAATAGTTACATTTCTAAGCAAAAATGTATTCTATTGTTTTGCTTAGGACCTATGATGCTTCTAAGCATGCAGCTAATGTTTACACAGCATGTACATATTTGTGGTCACAAAAAGGACACAGGATCCTTCCTGAAATATTATTAGCTAGTCCTCCATCAAAAGTAACTTAATACTTCCAAGCCATGAAGTTAGTATACAAAGCAGGAGCCGAGACTTCGGTAAATGCAGCGCTCTCATTCACACCAATGCAGTGGTAAATGCATCGCCCTCGCCATAAATGTCAGCTGTCGAGTCTCAGCTCCTATATTTTATAGTAGCTTCATGTTCCAAGCTCTCACCTGTTGATGACGTCATCCGGGACTTCCGACCCCTTGTTGAGCATGCACTGGATGGCGGCGCCGGACTTGTCGATGTAGGAGTAGGAGCTGATGAGGATGCAGGAGACGCAGAGGATCACAAAGGTCAACTGGAATTTTAAGTGCAAGTTCAAAAGAGGCAACAGTATTCTTCAGCTGTCCAAATGATAATAAGCAACATAATGAAAACTGGATATTAAATACCGGTATAATGCTTGCAACAAATTATATAGAGAGTTCTTTAACATCTCTTGTGGTTTATATAGTTTCAGTACAGACAATAAACCATAGTCTAAAAAGGTGTCTATGGCTCTCTTGTAAAGTTAAATTTTTGCTCAGAGAACTCTTATCATTTGGACAGCTGTCTTTGCCTCAGATATCTTATAGGCAAGCATTGGGAAGATTTACATTTGACAAGTAATTCTTTAAGAAATCATGGAAAATGTAATTCTAGAGGTAATTTGGATGTAATTTTTCTATGTTATGCACATGGTAATTCCTAGAATTACGTAATTCTTGACTTTTGTAAACAAATGTAATTGTAATTCTTGTAAAATAAATGTAACTTCTCAATGATGCTTTTAGGCCAAGTCAGGAATCTCTTTGTGCTAAAGGCATCCATGGCCAAGTGTAGCCACTCTCTGACCCTCTGTGGGAACAATTTTAGTCCCATAACATTAATACAGTCATGGTCCAGCCCTGAAGAATTAGGATAAACCTTCGAGTACAAGGGACCCTCAAAAATACACACAGTACATTATGAAAGAACTAACTCTTCTAAAAAGTTAAGAACTAATCCTCCACACAAGGATGTTAGACAAAGGATAATCTTAAATTCAATACAAACATTTTTGAGGATAGTCACTAGTTACTACCCACCTTGTAATGTAACCGAAACACAAAGTTATCCGGCCTTGGGACCTGAATTTTCGGTTTCCGCTTGACAAACGGGGTCACTCCCTCAAATAATTTCATCATCTTGAAGGCCGGTGGGGGTTAGAAACTGGCAACCCTGAACTTAACTTTATTAACTTATAACTTAATGCACGCCCTTGTCCGAACTGAAGTGAAGGCGGGTGACGTAGCTGCAATCCAAGATTAAGAGGGACTTTGAAGATATGATGTATTGTAGGGTGTTGGTTAGTTACTTTGTGTGTAATACGTGTGTAATCGCATCTACTTGTGGAATAATAACGCGCATTCTTGCAGGCAGGGTATTGGTTAGTTACTTCGTAAGTTTGTAATATCTACTTATGGAATATTAAAGAGCATTATAATTGCTGGCAGGGTGTTGGTTAGTAAACTGTTACTCTTTTGTAATATCTACTAATGGAATATGAATCGTAACCCCATATTCTAGCATACTTCATTAACGGTACATGGTAAAATTGCAAATGAATTTTTTAGAGCATTCAAATAAATAACTAATGAATTACCAAGCATTGGGAAGAATTACATTTGAAAAGTAATCTTCCAATTTTCATGGAAAATGTAATTCCCAAGGCAATTGAGATGTAATTCTATTTTATTTTAATCCCTAGAATTACATCATTCTTGTAGTTTCTGAACAAATGTAATTGTAATTCTTGTAAAAAATGTAATTTCCCAATGCTTGTGAATTACTTTTATATTTAATCATTGACGATACACTGGATAAATAGAGAGTTTTGAATGTATCCGGCTAGTATATAGTTAACTTGCTTCATATCTCATACCCTCAAGAACTTCTCTATTTAATGCATGCTGACTGAAAAGTGATGATACATGAACTTCTTGGGAAGATTAAAGTGAACATGAACCGACAAATATTTTCACATTTTTATTAAGTATCCTTTCAATAAGAATCCTAGAATTTGTAACACTACACTATTTAATGAACTATTATTTAGCTATTAGTTATATTTTCGTCGGTCTGGGAACTATTTATTTTGCACAAATTTAAAGAGCTTGAGATTATCCAATGCAAACATTATTCACCTTATCTAATCAAAGATTTTGTTGCTTGCTGTTGTTTTATCTTTTATGC
>LR142453.1:0-10455 GCA_900659605.1 Tisbe holothuriae | reverse complement strand
CTCCTCCTTGACGAGGAACTCGACAATCTCCTCCTCCCGGTCGTCCGCTTCCGTCTTCTGAGCGTCATCATCCGTGTCCACGCCGCCGCGGAGCGAAATCCTCTCCTGCTTCAGCGTCTTGTAGATCTCCAGCTTGCGGTCGCGGATCGCCTGGAAGGCGTCGTACTCGCCGCGACGCTTGTCCATCAGCTCCTTGCTCGCCTTGTTCATCTGCAGCATGTCCATCGTCTCAAAGTCCACGCTGTACTTCTTGAGGTTCTTCTTCAGATCCTTGATCTGCTTCTTGGTGAGCAGGGTGGAGGGGCGGGGGCGCCACAGGAACTGGCAGAACCGGTCCGTCACGTAGCGCTTCAGGATCTTGCCCTGGAAGTTCCACAGCCAGTAGGCGTTGTCCACCTTGTGGCCCCACCAGGACACGCCGGTCATGAGGTAGCGGCCGGTCGGGTCCCACTCGATGTCCGTGCACATGAAGTGCTCGCCGCTGTTCATGGAGGTGAAGTCGGCGGTGTCGATGAACTCCAGGACGCCGTTCATGTTCCTCAGACCGGCCAAGACGATGAACTGTCCGGCTGGGGACCAGAACAAGGTGTTGGCGGTCTTCCTCTCATACTTCTTCAGCAGCACCGGAGTCTGACCAGTCTTCACGCCATAGAAGGAGACGTTGAAACTCTGGCTCTCCCCGTGAATGATGGCAAACTTGGTCCCGACAGGCTCCCAGCTAAAGGCCAGCACGTTCTCCTTGATCTCCACACTGTCGACGGGAATCTGCTTCTCACGCATGTGGAACACCTCAAAGTTGAAGTAGAGTCCAGCGTACCTCTGCGGGCCCTCCTGGTCCTTCCTCAGCTTGCTGTAGCGGTCCACCTTCACGCAGAGGTAGTCTCCGCTCTTCTGCCAGTGCATCTTGCAGTCAGCGACGTTGAACAAGTTCTTCACCCTGACCTCGTTCCTGCTGGGGATCTCGAGCAGACACACCCTGGCGGGCACGTCCTTGTCCTCGGCAACCCAGTAAGCAAGCACATTCTCCGTTGGAGACCAAGAGAAGTCCTGCATGCCGGCAACCTTGATACTCTTCTTGTCCAGCAAACCAAAGGAGGGGGTCTCGTACACGCTGAGGGTAGACTCGGCACTCATACGTGCAAAGTACCTGTCATCCGCAGACCACTTGAAGATGGGCCAGGCAGGGGAGGGACCATCCGCGTGGAATGCCCTCTTCTTGACGCCTGTCCTCGTCTCCCAGACGATAATTGCGGAGGGCTCATCGGATGCCGTCGACCTTTTTCCCTGACCCTGTTGCGGGGCAAACGTCACCATGTACTTCTCACAGGGAGAGAAATCGATGAACTGGACACCGTTGTGGCCAAACTTCTGCACCTTGTGGTAGTCATGCCCACCCCAGAGGGCGATTCCCCGCTGGTGGAAGGTCACGAGGAACGTTCCCAGCGGAGACCACCTGACGTAGGTCTCCGTCCAACGAGGCCTCGTCTCCAGCTCCGATGGCTCCGGCCTGGTGTTGGACATGATGCTAACCTTCTCGCCGCCGTTGGAAATGACGCTGAACTGGTCGCAGCTGTTGGGCTCCAGCAGCCAGGACTTGAGGTTGCCCTGATCCTGGTATTCCTCCGGCTGAGGTGGGGTCCAGACGTCCTCGATGTTGAAGTACTTGTCGAGGTCTGAGAACAGGTTGACCTGGAAGGTGTGCTTCTTGTCGAGGGCGTAGTTGTTGGTGGCCTTGACGGCCTCCACGGCGCTGCCATGGTTGTCGAACTCGAGGAAGATGTAGCCCTTGGTCTTGTTCTCATCGTCCATGGGGTAGTGCTCGTTGATAACGTTGCCAAACTGGAAAAGGAACGAGAATATGGTTAAGGGGATTCATCATTCACTAGATCGTCAAATGCCAAAAACTTCTTAATTGAAATTTTTCCCTGCAATGCTTGTAGTTCGTTACCTTTGAGTAGACCTTCCTGATGACGGCCTTGAGCTTGTCGAGCTTCTCCACCTTGTCTGCGCCCACTACGGGGATCCCGTCCACCACGATGACCGAGTCGACGCCGTCAGACTCCTTTGGCCGCTTGGCCATCAGGTCGGGCATGAGATCCTCGTCCGTCACCTCGTCCACGAAGTCTGCGGGGTCGGTGAAGTCGGGCTCGGTCTCGTAGTCGACATCGTCGTCGCGGTAGTCGCCGTCGGAGCCGCCGTCGGACATGATGAGGCTGGAGAGGGGTCACAAAGGCGTAAGTCTTTAGTTAACGATCGGTATTCGGTGAAAAGAAAGCGGCGGCTGCTGAGCGGAGTGGCGGCGGAAACGGATCTGCTGAGCTTGGGAGTTGGGACAGGGAGGACGGAATAGAAGAAGACAATGAGAATTGCAAAAGTTTATGCATACACACGTTGCTTCCTGTTATGCATGACGAATATAAGAGACATATAGGATTGTATTAATGCTAATGATTAAATAGGAGAGCAAGTAATCTTCCAGATGGCTTTTAATTCATGCACAATATCCGATAACTTTTATCTCTTCCTTTCGTCCCTTTCCTCTCGCTGCCAATGACGTGAAAAAACAAGTGGAACTCCCTGCTTCTAGACGTCAATGGATTTGTCAACAAAATCATGTCAACATTCGGCGTCAAAATCAAGTCCGAAAGTAAACGTTGATGAAACAGTTTTAATAAGTTGACGAGTTTAATTACTTTAATACTGCAAACACGATGTGGGGTGACCTGCCTGACCGAGTGCCTGAGAAGCAAGCTCTTCCGAAGACCACTCGCACTGCAGCTGAACCCGAGAAATTTGCCACAAATGCCTCTGCACAAATGCCAGTCCGTGTTCTTCCCAGTGGCATTTGTACCGCCTCGAACCCCCCTCCCCACCACCCACAGTGGCTGTCCTTATTGCTCTCCAACCCAAGGGTGGAGTTCCAATCGTGCCAGAGGGACGATCCCGCACTCACAGACGAGTCCAAGGCACAGCTGGCTTTGGCATTGCAGCGGGACGATCCAGCCCGGTTCCTGCACCGGTTCGGGCGATTCCTGCCCAGGCAAGAGATTGTCAAGATGGTGGAGCAGTGGGAGGGCACAGTGGTCACAAAGGATGAGGTCAGGTTCAGGCTGGAGGAGTTGGGAGTGTCCGGAAAGGGGGAAAAGGCGGACAGAGCCACTATTAACAACAGAAGGTAGATGACAAAAAACTTATACCGTTGAATAGTCATTTTACTTTGCTGGTGCGAACATGAATCTCTTTCTTTACGTTTATGTAGCGCCCTAACCTTTACCGCTGTTTTATGTCTCCCTTTCAGATACGCTTCCCTCCAGAAGCTCCTCTCCCTTAGCGACGACCACTTCTCCATGGCGTCCATGCGGCAGCGAAACCCTCTCCTCTACCAAGAGCTCATCGGCGATCACCTCACCGAGGAGGAGAAGCTGGCCGAGGAGCGGGAGGGCGCCTCAAGGGCGGACTGCACGCTCAGCGGAATCATACTCGAGCACATCGACCTCGACAGGAGGAGAGAGTTCCAGAAGGCACAGGTGAGGGAAAATATTGTGCCTTTGATTCAGTAATCCTCATGCATATACGTTACACATTTTCAGAAGGATCGTGTCGACCAGGAAGAATTCGACTCTGATGATGATGACACCTCCGAGCAACAGCCGAAACCTCCGAGCGGCAACCCAAACCTCTCCGAAGAGGAGCGCACCGAGCTGAGACAAGAGTTTATCCGCACGATGCATCAGCTCTTCCTGGATGGAAAGGACCCCGATTTCGACTATTCAAAGGTGGATCTCGACCCAGAATGTGATGACTTGGATCAGTTGGATCGGGATGCAGAGGAGAAGTACTTTGATGAAGACTAAATTTAAAAAAATCTTCTCATGTTGAAGTAAACTGTGATAAGGAAATATAATGCTTATGTTGGAAGTTGAACATGTGCTGTGATTGAACGAACCCTTTTTTGCTTTTAAGCAAAATGATTTTGCTCCTTGTCACTCTACTTACCTTCCTTTTAAGGCAAATTTAAAATAATCGACCAACAAGATAGTACAATACAATCAGAGAAACTCACCCCGAGAATTCCCTGAGCTCGAGTCCCCTGGCAGTGGCTGGCTCAATCAATGTGCAACTTTTTCTTGCCCAAGTCAACAGAGCTGCCACTGAGGATGAGTTTTAAAACGCCAATTAATTCCACATCAAAATATATCCATTTCTATGGGCTGTTACTTTTCATGATGGAACATTTAATATTTTTAATGCATGTTGGCAGCATTAATGCTGTATATGCAACACAATTAATACATTAATACTCTTTAAACCTGTTCTTTTGGTTTGCTTTATTCAATCTTTTGTCCCTTTTCGCCGGCGCCGCCGCCGGCAGCGTAGGCCAGAAATTCCACCGACGTTAAAATAGGAGCTCGATGGAAAAAGTTGCACACTGCTTCGGCCGCGGTTCGCTCCGAGCTCTTTCATGAATATTTCTCGGGGTGAGTTTCTCTGATACAATATAGTCGAGTTAATCGTTATATTATGTTACGTTCTGTAAAGCTAAATTCTACAGTGCATTTGTTATAAAAATGTTTCAAAAAAAAAGTCTTAAACCAGTTAAATGCGTCAGATTTTCCATGAACCTCTTCTCCTCCGTCGTTCTCTCCTCCTACTGGCGGCGCTCTTGAACTGGCGCTGCCTTCGTTTTCCTCCAAGCCCTCCGCACCCGATCGTAGACCTTGTTCCCCAGCAGCAGTGTCCAGAAGAGGAGCATGAGGGGAGTGTTGAGGACGGCGAACACGAGGCGAAGGCAGAGGCGGACGAGAGATTGCCGGAGGTCGAATGGTTCCGGGATGTCGTTGTCCGCGCGGTTGGTTGCCGGTGTTTTATAGAACCTCGGGAGTCTTATGGTCACCGTGTACCTGGGGTACCGTTTTCGGAAAATCATGCTGAAGGGTGGGAAGGCTTCCAAGAGGGACAACGGGCCCGGGGCGCGTTGTTTTTGCGAGTACAGAGGTCTTTCAAAATAATTCGAATGCCTGGCACTAAGTTGCTGAGATTTGTTTTCAGTGGAATGAGTATTTTCTTCCTGACAAAGATACTCAACCGCGCTCTAAACACTTTTTCTATCCTTTTTCCTTATTTACTTAACTGAGTCATTTATACGATCGACTGAGTTCACTAACTCAGTGTGTTACCATTTTATTATTTTAGTTTTTGGCACTATTTGGCTTTTTGCATTGAATCATCTTTTTTAGCATCTAATAATTATTCTAATTTTTCCAATCGAAGTCCCAACTCCCAGTCTCCCAAGAATCCAAGTTATCCAACTGCATTTACTAGGCGAACGCAGGCAGCATGACGCTCGACCTTTCTGAGCCCGTAGAATCCCCCGACCGCGACCCCATCCCGCCTACCAAGTCCTCCACCGACGGCCGCTTCCGTCGCCCGCTCTCGGAGCCTTCGGAGCCGCATCCCAGCCAGGAACCCGATGGGTCCCCGGAGCCGTCCCAGCACCCCTCGGATTCATCCCAGCGCATCTCAAGCCCCGCGCACAGAACCTCAGATTCGCCGGGGGCCGCCGACAGCCACAGACTCGCCACTTCGTGGCGCTGCGGGTCCCGGACCCCGGAAAAGGGCCAGCGGGGCTCCCCGTCGTCCTCTTCGTCCCCGTCGTCGTCGCCTGTTCGCCCGCGCTGCCGCAGCCGCATCTGCCGCTCTGGCGCCGACGTGTGCGACGTCCGCGCGCAGCTGGAGCGCATGAACGTGGACATCAAGCTGGTGGGGGGAGATGGGAACTGCATGTTCAGGTGAGACTCATTGTAGTATAGGCCTGTGCCTCATAATCTAATAAGGTTAACTCAACTTTTCTTTCAGGGCCATCTCTGACCAGCTCTACGGCGTGACGACTCAGCACCTGGCCCTGCGCACTGTTGCTGTGGAGTACATCCGTCGCCACCGCGACCACTTCGAGAACTTCTCACTGGATCTGGACAGTCGCCTGGAGGAGATGGTCAAGCCGGGAATGTTTGGGGACCACATGGAGCTGCTCGCCATGGCAAGGTGAGATTTAAGGCCTTGAAAGCATTATAGTAACGTTTAAGATAGTGACACTGTTCTCTATGCTTTAGAGTCCTGAACGCCACCATCGTTGTCCACCGTCATGACACCGCCCCTCAGCGCATCCCGCCGATCGAGGACAACGGCACCGAGCTCCACATCAGCTACCACGACGGCAACCACTACAACAGCGTGAGGTGGAGGGACGAGGGGAAGAATGAGGCCAAGAGTGCGGCTAATGTCAGGCTGCCGCTTGAGACGGCGGTTTAAAGACCCTCTTCGGGAAAAGAATATAAAGTGGTCTAGAATAGTCGAAAATCCCTTGGAAGTGATCTTAGCTCTTTATGAGTCTTACTTTCTGGCTTCAGCATATAAAATTAAGAATTATAATTCCCTGACTGATGATATGATTCATTCTCTTTTAGAATCTTTGTGAACGAAGAATAAAGAGTTCAAAATTACCTTTGGAAGGGTCTTTCCTTAACTGATTAAGAATATTTTGAAGTCAAAATAAATAAAAAGTATCTTTCTAGTTTGAATGTTGATACAAATTTTACTGTATGAATTATGGACGGTGTTGCGTCTGCACTCTGCACGTGCCTGGTTCTCGTAGGATTACGTGATGTGAACCGCTGATCGGTCTCTCGATGCGCACACGGCCAATGAAGCTAATTTTCGAGGCGTTACCTCCACGATCCCTCCACAGAGTATAAACCAGTTGCTCTGGTGCCATCACCGAGAGAAGATTAAGATCGGTGCTTTACATGCTTTGCTTTTTGCAAGTTTTTATGCACATCCGTTCTACCATTGTTGAGTTTATTTCTGCCTTAAAATGCATCGAAATGACAATTGTGCGAGGGAAACGCTCTGTGGAAAAAAATGACTTCATAATGGATTGTGATTTTTGAGTGACAATCTGGATCCGGTAGTGCAAATTGTGGGCGTTTAAATTAGCTTAATATTCGCATTCAAGGAGCATTTCGCAAGCACTCCCAAGGTCAATTTATTCATATCATTCGCCCCGCAATTAACATTTCCTCTGAATGCGTAAAAGTTTAATTGTGCAGCAACAGTGATCAAATCCAGACGGACGCCCTGACGCATTTCCACATTGGTGTGTCAATCACGGACTACGTTTAAAAGGGCGTTATTTGGACAAGTGGCAATAAATTCTGATCAAATAAAACCTGACATCTAAAAGGATTTCATCCCGGTAATTGAATCATCATTAGCCCGGTTCAATGAGTTTTATTGCTACGGAACAAGGTCAAAAACAGTGAAAAACTCTCCTTTTTGGGTGTTGCCGTTATGTGATTGTTGACAACAGTGCCATACCCTCCTTCCCGTCCGTACCGAAAATCACCATGTCTCCCTCAATCATCCACTCAGCCGCATCCGCAGCCTCCGAGCCGCTCTCCGGCTCCTCCGGCCGCCACCTTGCGCTCTTCCTCTGCAACGTGCTCCTCTTCCTGCTCGGCTTCCTCCTCATGGTCATCGGGGCCGTGTTGCTCGACCAGTTCAGGTTCGCGGACCTGGCGTTCATGAGCTTGTTGTTTACGTTGGCTCCGGGGTTGATGGTGTCGTCGGGGCTGCTGACGATGCTCGCGTCTGCATTTGGGCTGCTCCTGTGGAAGAGGAAACAGGTATTAACAATACATTTTAAACAAGTAGGCTACGTATTAACAATACATTTTAAACAAGTATGCTACTGTACTTTGCGCCTTTGGCAATCTAGATTCTTATGAATCGTGATTAAATAAACAAGAGACTCTTTTGAACAGACAATATGAATACAGGATAATAGCTAAGACAGGTTTATATTAATAAACTCATGAGCATAGGTACATGCACAACTTATTATGCATGTAGGAATCCTTGATGTTGAACATGGGAAGAAAAATATATTAATTAATTACTGTATTTTGTAGACTACTCGAATATAATTCCTGGATGCTGTATCGCAGAGAATTTGTCGAGAAAATATCTCTACTCTAAATCCAGCTGGTTTAAAAAGTATCTGTACAATGAACATTATCCTATCGTTATACCAAATTTCCAGGAGATGAGCCGTCAACTCCGCCTCCTGGCCTTCCTCCTCCCCGTGGCCACTATCCTCTCCCTGGCCGCCGCAACAGCCACATTCCTCCTCCGCGAGGTCGTGGCCACCCACTTGCCCAACCAGGACGTGACAGCTCAGCTGCTCCACTATGACAGGGATGAGGTCATCCAAGCGAGGTGGGACTCGTTGCAACGGGGGTATAGCTGTTGCGGAGGGCATGAAAGGGGGTATAAAGAGTGGGCAAGGGGAAGGAAAGGGCTGCTGACAAAAGTACCAGGTAGGAAAGTCACAAACGGGTAACAAAAAGCGACAAAAGCTAGCATAAGCAAAATAATTATCATCATGGGATGTTTCCTATGAGTATTACTAAGAATTATTTACAATATGTCTATCTCTATGGATGTTTCATTGACCATTCAATCAGTAATTCCATGGTCTATGGATGTTTGGATCACACTCGTATACTCTTATGTATCAATTTTGGGCTTGAACGTAACACTGCACCGCTGGTTTATGTAAAACAGCTTCAAAAAAGTAGTGGTTTTATACAATGTAAGAGGCAGTAGACCCAAGTGCCTAACTTTATCATTTGTTTTATTCCAGACTCCTGTTGCATCGTGGAGAGCGATCTTTGTGGAGAAGAACCATTTTACAGCCTGGAGGCAATTCCTCCAATAGAACAGGTACAACATTCAACTGCATCAATATACAATGTCCATGTACTCCATGATCTACATGTAACTTTTTAATTTCTAGCAACTCCATCTCCGTGGCTGCATGCCGACCATCAAGGACTCTCTTCACGGAACAGGGTTGCCACTTCTCATGGCATGCGCTCTCTTCGCCCTGGTGGCAGCCCTGGTCGAGATCCTGCTCTCCATCATGGCCAGATGCTTCGCAGATCACGTCAAGAAAATCAAGGACTTCAGACGTGAGTTATCATTTTGGATGGTTTATTGCAGTCATTCAGTGTGTGGTCAGAGTATTAGGTTTAACAAGTTCTACCATATCATAATTATGCATATATTTAGAGCTCTATTATACAAGAATAATATTAAAATTTAACAAAGCAAGCATATTAATAGTACAAGGGATTTTTGACCCGTTATTCAATCGTATTCCAGGTTCTATCTTTTATTGTCTACAACAATGTTATTATCTGCTTATTGTAATACTGAATTTGGCATCCCTTGGTTAATCGTAATTCACCGCAAAAGCCAGAACACTAATATCGACACCCTCCTCCTCCTCCTCCTCCTACTTTCATCTCTCTCTTCCATTTGTGGTTAACCGATTTGTGTGTTCACACCTCGTGCCATCTATAAATAGAAAACATTTCTGGCAATATGAAATCTGCGGTTTCAAGGAATTTATTGCATTACTTGCTGATGCGGCATTGCATTTTTCTCATTTTTGTGGTACGTAATTAAAAAAAATATAATCACTTACTTGATATGTATGTAAATTACAAGTAAAAGTAATTAGCAAATAGCAATTCATGCAATGTTTCGTCTACAAGTAATAAATTTGACCAAGCTGTTACGTTGGTTTCATAAGTAATAACCATATCATTGAATCTATTTTTAAAGACACAAAGTCCAAGAATTGAGTATACAGTTATCATCACATCGAACCTACAGCCATAATAATAATAATGTTCCATTTCCTGCCTTTATTACATTTCAGTATAGCAAACATTTAATATCCATTTTCGTTCATGCTTCATGAGGCCTCAGAAGGCATCTGCACCACGGGCAATAAACACAAGTCGAGAGCACATGAACAGCTCGTGTAAGAATCTCTTTAAATGAGTTTGCAATCAATCTATTTACTTTTCTTCTTTTGTCTCTGCAAATGAAGATATTGGATGATGAACGAAGCAGATGTTGAAAGTTGATGATGGGGGTAATTAATTTGTGGCGCAGACAGCTTCAGTTGTAAGAATAAAGCCGGCTGTAAATGATTTTTATACATAATTTTTAAGAGAAGATCTTATTTTAGATGTAAAATATGAAATGTTTGTAGTTTAATCCCAGTATGCTACTATGTATAATAAGGCAATCTTGGCGCGCAAGAAAATAACTCCTGGTCATAACCCTAGATGTCGCTGTCCATATTACGGAGTTTAGATGTCGGAAATTTGAAATTTACATAAAATAAGATACCTAGATTTCGCTTCAAACCGGGGTCTTCAAAATAAAACTTTTTGATTGGAGGCTTGGTTATGTAGGTTTTTGAGCTCTGAACTTATGTACTGTCATGAAGCAAATATTCTCTTTGGAGAGTAGAGCAGCGCGTAGCCATCTAGCGGCTAAAATTTCAAACGTTGGAGCGGCGCCGCCAAGATTACTTTATTG
>LR142451.1:0-10451 GCA_900659605.1 Tisbe holothuriae | reverse complement strand
CGCCCTTTCTGCCATCCATTTTTGCAATTCTGCCGAGCTTTTTAGGACTTTCAATAATTTTCATTTTTACATTCACTTACCAGCTAGGTAGGCAGGGAAAATATTCCAAGGGAAGAAGGGGAAGAATTCTACTAGTGAGCTGCTCACCCGCGGCGACAACGCGCAACAGTGCCTCTAATTTGCTGCTCCGCGCCCGCGTTTGGCTGAGGCATTGCGGGAGCGGCCCAACCCCGCCCAAAGGAGCGCGAGGAGGAGCAAATTAGAGGCATTGTTGTGCGGAGCCGGCGCATGAGCGCCCTCCGATCGTAGAATTCTTCCCCTTCTTCCTTGCTATTTTAGCTCCTCTTGGCAAAGATCAGTTTATACAAAGTAGAGATAACTCCTCCTTATTAAACCTACCATTTTTGTCATGAACATTGTCAATATGATGGTCCAAATCAGTTTATACAAAGTAGAGTACTGATAACTAGTAACTACTCCTTATTAAACATACCGACCTGTTTCTGTATGTAAAAACAAAAAGTGCAAAATAAGGTGTCATGTACTATGTTGAAGTGCCTCTAAAAAAGCTTCTTTGAACCGAAATAATGGTTCTGTATTAGCTATAAATATCAACAAGACTCAAACGCGTGTTTTATTGGGTAAAATCGAAATTTGAAGGTATTTTCACATTAGCTAGTGATTTAAAAAAATCATAAAGGCAGTGTTCAAGGCCAAGTTTGGTGTTCATACACAAGGTATTTTCACATTAGCTAGTGATTTGAATAATTATAAAGGTCCATGACAAATTTTGGAGTACATGCTCAAGATATTTTTACATTAGCTAGTGATTTGAATCATCATAAAGACAATGTTCATGACAAAGTTTGGTGTTCATACACAAGGTATTTTCACATTAGCTAGTGATTTGAATAATCATGAAGACAGTGTTCATGACAAATTTTGGAGTACATGCACTAGACTGATGTTTTCACATTAGCTAGTGATTTAAATCATCATAAAGACAGTGTTCATGACAAATTTTGGAGTACATGCACAAGATGTGTTCACATTAGCTAGTGATTTGAATCATTATAAAATATAAAGGCTGTGTTCATGAGAAAGTTTGGTGTGCATTCAAAAATCTCAGCTCTTCTCCTTTCCTAGGGTCATTTGAATCATCTTAGCTTAAATTAAATTACCTAATATTATACTACATACAGTATTATTGAATGTACTTGTTTGTAGTGGACTTGTTTTTGAAGGAATTAAATTGCAGTACTTGATTATTTGCTACAATAGTACATATACCTGTTTTTGATGGACATGATTATACAGGACATTTGTTTTTACAGGTATTGTGTTTCCACCACTACCGCCACAATACCATTCTTGTCATGAACAGTGTCAATATGATGGTTCAGATCAGTTTATGCTACGTAGAGAAAACTCTTTAATACTCAAACCATTCTTGTCATAAAATTATGAAAAGTGTCATTTTTTTGGTTGGTTCAGGCTACAGGATCTGGTCCAGGTAAAGCTCTTTGACTCATGAATATTATACAAAAGTAACCTGACGATAATAGGCTCATGCCAGAATATTCCTGGATAGTGTGTGTATATAACTATATATTAAGCAAAGAAGAACAGATTGTAGTAATTTATATTTAAAAAAAAATCTGTGAAGTAATGCAGATTTGCAGCCTTTTTACAGTGTGGTGGAAACCATTCAATGTGTGGACTCATAAGAATATCCTCTGAAGGTACACATTGACTAAGCACACAAAATACATAAGTGAAGAACATGTCAGTGATCCAAATCCGATTTTGCTACATAAAATGGATTCCACAGACTGCAGTGCAGTGTAAGTGTAAAAAGTTTGAACGGAAACCGGCTGCAGAAAATTCTTGCGTTCCCACTGCACTACTCTCACGGTTTACTACTCTCGCGTTCTTACTAACTCTCGCGTTTTTACTACTCTCGCGTTCGTACTACTCTCGCATTTTTACTACTCTCGCGTTTTTACTACTCGCGACCTAGCATATAAACCATGTAATCATTGCCTTGCTTCTCTCGAAATCTGGCGGAGCAAAAAGTCGGCACACCAATTTTGGCGGGAAGTATGAGGTATACGTTCATGACAGAAATAAGACCCCTACGGGGGTCCAGAATATCAAACAAACTGCTGTTATCCATTTCCGGTGTATATTTTGACCCCCAGAACCATCTAACGGATCTTGATGGAACCTGTCAACTGAAATGCCGACGACAAAAGATGACGGCGCTGGTCCATCGGCCGGCCAGATTAGAATTAGTGCGTGTGCGCGAACAGAGGAAATTATTTCCGAAAGACATGGGATGTTAACCAATATTATACAAACTTAGTAATTTATTAGTTCGAATGTTATATTACTAATTTTATAACAAATATGTTATATTATATTTTCCTATAATATCATATCACTATCTCTTTATACCAGCTGCACTTTGCCCCACTTTTCCCATTTGGAGGACACGAGGCGGCTGTTTGTAATCATGAGGCCGATGATGGAGACCCTGGCCTGGAAAATGTGGCTGAACCTCCAGGATGCTCGCCACGCCAAGGAAGGTATTCTGAATTCTAATTACATGGACTGCAAAGTTGGCAACGACCGGAACAAGGAGGACAATGATGGCAAGGACAAGGGCAAGTGTGCGGGATCAACATGGGCTGGGGGGTCAAGTTAAGTTGGACAATGCAATAAACTACGCTTGTGTATGCACTTTATTGACTTCATGGAGAGTAAAAACGAATAATAAGTGGAAATATAATTACCATGGATGCAACTGTATTTCTTGCAGTATTGTGTGCTTTATTTCATGTGTGTACATTTAAATGAATTTGTCATAAGTGGACTTTTCCACATAAGAGAGCATTATGCATTATCATAAAACACTGGAATTTGTCTTCTTTTTTAGTTTTTTATGTATATGATTTGTTTTTCATGCAAGTTATATTTCTTTGTTTTTTTTTCCTGTGGACGAGATTCATGCAATAGTTACTTATTATGTTTTATTAACAAGCTTAATGATTATTATTGATATATAATAAAAGTAGATTCATTCCTAATATTGCCCCATTAAAGAAAGATAATGTAAAAACCCCTTTAAAACTCCTCAGTTCCGTTTATCTGCTTACACAACATCAGTCTAAATTTTACAATTGAGATTGGGAACATAAAAATAAATAATTTCCGGGATTAAAAGTATAAGGAATATACGTTTCCAGCGATATTGATAATTTATACCTTTAAATTTTAATGGTATGTACGTTACCAGCGTTACAAAAGCATAATGATTAAAAATATGTGGAAGATACGTTTCCAGCGGCAATTATAATGTCTAAAACATCATTTTAGTGGTATATACGTTACCAGCGTTACAAATTAATATGGATAAAAGTGTAAGGAATTACGTTTCCAGCGATCATTATAAATTACACTTTACTAATTATAGTGGTATATACGTTACCAGCGTTAACTTATATGTTAATGTTTATTGATCTCCTTTCCTTATTATACTAATTATTTTTTAAGATTTGTAGTTTTCTGTACTTGAGCTTGCCATTTTTGGATTCAGAATTCAAGCGACCTTTTGAGAGGAACCTTGAGTTTGCACTTGTAACTTTAGATTTCATTAAAGTTCGTACCATTGTACGTGTGATAAATGCAATGTACTTTTGCTGATGCTGTTTGCAAAGAATTTGTTGGTGAATTTTGGCAATTGCAGCTTGGCATATTTGTGTAATATCATTGACAATAATTCGGGAGTGGGACAGTTTTGAAATGTGGCATTGGCAATGATTAAAGACTAATGCAATGGTTTCAAGAACATTCTGAAAATCTGTTGATGGTTGAAGAAGGTATGCAGTGGAATGAGAGTAATTTCGAATTTTTAAAAAGGAGTCACAAATTTGCTTGTTTTTTAGCAGAATGGCTTTGTCACAAGAGTTGCACTTTACAAAATTCTTAAATTTCCGAATTATGCTACCTCCAACATATCTGATAGTAGATTTTTCTATTGAATCCAGAATAAACTTTCCTTGCATAATACTTTCAATAAGGGAATCAGCTGAGTATAATTTCAGTATATTGGAGAGTTCCTCTACCACTGACTTTCTTCTCATGTTTTTAGGCAAGGGGCTATCATCCCATTCAAGTGCACGTTTTCTCTTGCGAAATGTATTAGAACCTACTTGGTTTGTTATTAGACTTACATTTGCCAATTTCCTATCAGTTTCACAAAATTGCTTTGGAGTTATTTTGTAAGAGCAGCCCGAATGCAGTCTTTGACAACCAAAGTACTGTTCAAGCTTGTCTTGACAGAGGACTCCGGTATAAACACATTTAAAGTTTTCATCATTTAGAAGCATGGAAATTAAATCTCTGGTACCATTAATGGTTTGCATTAATGCACTTGCAGTTTCATTAGTAAGAATGCCATTTGGGATAATTTCTTCAATGAAATATTGCTGTATTAAATAAAGTTCAGTCATTTTCGACCCTTCAATGGAATGAATTGGCCCTTGCCTAGCAGAAGTCACATTTAAAATTTCATGCATTCGTCGTACATAGTTGAAGAATTGAGCAGTTGGCTTTACAATATTAGCAGGATATTTGATTGCCTTTAATTGTCCGTAATACTTCAGTGCTGTTTCTGTTGACCATGAGAAAAGTGAAAGGCAAAGATTTAGAGACATTTTGTCAAAGTTGTTTGGAAAAAGAACTCTTTCATTTAGCTTGTTTGCCTTCTTTAAAAGTAAATCTTGTTCTTCTCTGTAAAGATCTTTAATTATCTCCACAGAAATAAATCCGGATTCAACCTTCCAGCACTGCTCGTTTTTTAATAATTTGTTCTTTCTGAATAAGTTGTTTCTAATGCTCTTGATTAAGTGAGTAATGTCATGTAAAAGAAAGACTTTTTTGCCAGAATTGATTGGATGAGGAAAATGTGGTTCATTTTGCAGTTGATTTTCGGATTTGTTGCTAATTAGTCTGTACATTGATCTATTAGTAGGATGATTATCACAAATTGTGCCAACAACCTTGAATCCGGATTTTTCTGCCATTGCAATTACGGACAATAAATAGCCCATCAAAGTATCAGCCTTTAAATTTGCAGTTGGGAAGAAAGCCAGTGTTTGTGTAAACGGTTTTTTAATGCCATTTGCCATAAAACAGAGCATCGTTTTTGCTAATTCTTTGTCATTGTCCATTGCATGCCCGTAAACTCTACCTTCTGGACTAAAACTCAAATTTGATTGCAAGTACATTTCATCAAAAGATATAAAAATATTTCTCTCTTGCTCATCTAAAAGGTCTGAAACTTTTTTAAGATCTTCCTGCCTGGACTGTTCAATGCCACATTCTCGTTTTGATATCATGAATTTTTGCAAAGTAGTAGCACAAGGTAAAATTAGATACTGACTGGAGCGTAGAGCTTCAAAAGCAACATTGGAGTGGAATCTAATTAACATTGCAAGACGGATTATAGCTGGACTGTAACTTCTCTGCGTTGCACTCAAACCCCAAAGCTTCAATTGCTCCCGGAAAAAGTAGATTAGTGTAGTGTCTTTGTCTAAATCAAGCCCAATTAAAATTCCTAGTAATTTAATAATATAAGAGATTAAAAAGTTGCACGAATCTGGCTTTTTAGCATCTTTTGCCCATTGCTCTGCATTTTTTACTAACAAGTTGGCGTTATTAATTGACAGATTCCATTTATTGTTTACGTAAAGGGAAGGAATCAACATTGCAACGTCAACTTCCTCACCAAGAACCTCCCCATAAACCATTGGAGAATCAGTTGTAGAAAGGTGGAGAGATTTGGTAGAAACAGGTGTACGAGAAGACGGCAGGTGGGTTAGGTAATGAAGAGATATTGAATCAGACTCCTCAATGCACGACCAATTTCTGAAATGCAAAAGCATGATTTAGTATAAAATTGATTAATTTATTACCTCGAAAAGATTGTTTTCTCAAATTGGTCCTGTTAATCTATTATTAATGGCAAAAGATCCGACTTTAAGTCAAAACCAATTTAGGTTATTGCATATTTAGATTTACTCGAATAATATTATCCATTTAAAGAAGTACTCAAGTCTCTCACCCCGTCAGTGTTTTCCGTACATGCTGCGCGAACTGTGGAGGAGTCAAAATTTGGTTGTATTTCTCCACCTTAACCTCAAATGCTTCAAAAGTAGACCAGTCGATTTCCGCCGAGCGTGGAGGAGGTGAAGGTGAAGGAGGGAGAGGAGACGCAGCACAATGAGAACACGGATCGGATGGAATGGGGTGAATAGGAGTCCTTGAATAGGTTTTCAAAACTTTATTGTTGAAAGGTGTTGTAGAAATAACAGTAGGACAAGTCGCAGTAGGAACAGAATGTCCAGGTAGTGAAGTTTTCCCTTGGGGAGCGGGCTGACCTGCAAAAAAGAAAAAAAGTTTTCATTAACCGTCCGCATTCCCCCCGCATTTCTACTACTTAAAAAACCACATACTTTTGAAACATTATAATGAGACATTCTGATTTACCGTATTTGCACGTATTATTTCCCAGTAACAAAAAATGAATTAAAATTGAATTTACTTGTATATAGTAGCTTAGTACATACTTGAGCTCCAAGTTGAGTTGCTAGTACTTGTTGATGGATATGCTGCCGTCCTCTTCTAGAAAAAATTTTTTTTAGCACTTTTTAAACAAAAAAGATCAGTTCAATTACATACATTGTTTTCAAGCAGTAAGGATTCCTTCCCGCACCCACTCTTGCTCCTTTTGGTCCTTGTCACTGTGGATACACAAGGTGTGGTTGCCGTGGCAGGGGATAAACGCGGTGCTGCTCTGGGGGATGTGGACATGAAGGAGTTTCCATCTGCATCGGACAAGTCTGTAATTAGTATAAACTGTTATGCTCTTATTCATTGCAAAACATAAACATATTTTTATATGACAAAAAATATATGTAATTATTTTTTATGGGGACTACCAAATTCTCTCGCTCTTGTAGTTCCCGTTATTTTACATACAACCCTTAAACTCCGTTTTTCACCAATAATATAAGGACGTGCGGGTACCCGGATCCGGAAAAATCCTGAACACGCACGTCTCTACAATAATATTTAAACTATTTGTAAGATACACACCTCTGGACATGTATGGCGTGCCGGCCTTATCCACAGAAGCCACAGAAGAAACAGCTGAGAAAAGGAGCATTGATGAAAGAACCCCTGATGGGCTCTTTGACCTGGTTGCCGCCGTTTTACTTTCAACGTTGGGTAATGGCGGGGTCTTTCTGGCCCCATGCTTCTCTTCCTCCGCCATCATGGATGCTCCCGTCTCTAGACGTGGCGCCAAGGGTGGGGGAGACTTGGTGACGTTGGCGCTGTGCGTGAGTAGCTCTGAAGGCAGGGACATTGAGGAAGAGGTTAGACCTTGGCCACTGTGACCACTGAGCGGATCAAGGGACGAGCATGGCTGTGCTGTGGTTGAGGTGCCCCTTGCCTGGTTCAAGTTTGAAACGGGGACAGCTCCTGGAGCAGCTGAAACAGATGCTGCTGCCGTTGCTGCAGCTGGGGGCAGTGAAGAGAACAGGTTCGTGGAAACCAATGGGGCGGTCTCTGGGCGCGGACCCGATGGTGCGATCAAGGCAGACTGGCTGGCCGCAGGCTTGCTCAGGTTGGAGTTAGAAACTGCCGGATAAACAGTAGGGACTGCCCACTTTTGGAGAAGTTTTCGTGATCTGAAAAGATGTTATACTTAAATAGCAGTTTCATTTTGGCTTCAAAGCAAACTTAATTTGAATTTTAAATGTATTTATTATATTTAGTAGTTGTTACTTACCCCTTACAGAAGAACTTGTCTTCAAAGTGCAGTTCACACATTCTGGGTTCTTTCAGCAAGGACATATCACTTCTTCTCGAAAATAAAGCCCAAGTGTGAAACAAGGCCTTGTCTTTGGGAAAACTATATAACTTGGTAAGGGGATTCCCGGTTGTGCTTTTGCACCCAGCAACACTACAACGGTAGCCACCAACCATTATTATTACACATGTATGATGATTATTCAACCTTTAATTATAATGCTGACACGTGCCTGAAATTTGTTATGATTTTTGACAAGCTCAACTGAGCGCATTGTTATGACGTGCACTCAGTGCGATCTCTTGTCGTTTTTAGCGTGCCCGCTTTGAGCTCGCCCGGTCCGCCGTCATCTTTGTCGTCGTAATTTCAGTTGACAGCTTCCTCATTGAACCGTTAGGTGGCGCTGGGATCAAAGACAAAACCGGAAATGGAAAACAGCATTTCCTTTGAGATTCTGTCTCTGTTAGCAGGCGCGTTCTGTCGAATAAGCATACCTACGCCTTCGGCGTAGGTAGAAGCCAGGAAACAGGCTGAGCAGGCTCGGCTGAGCAACTTTTCATGCCTCTAGTGAGGGAATCATGAACTAGGCTGCTATGAAGGGACCTGTTACAGTTTATGTTATGAAAGTAAAGGGGCCTACGTGCCATTTAAGACATTTAACACATACTTTTACTACATTAATCCATGGATATTGTTCATAAGACAAAGTTTGTTTTACTACACTCTTCTCTAAATTGTTTAGTGCATGAACAATAGGGTACTTAAGACCACTTAATAAATTTCAAATAATTGCCGCGAAAATTCAGGTGCAGGTGTACTTGACAGCTCGGCAGATTGCCTCAGTTTCCTGAGTTTCCTCAGCTACGGAGCTTTGGAGCTCAGTTTGATGGGTACTTTGTAGTCGACGAGTCGACGTTCTGTTGCAATGCACAGTGGTTCGGCACTGATAGTTAAAGTTAAAAGGAATTTAGAAACATTGCTAGGTGCAATAAAATGTGCGTGCATGACATATTTTATTATTATTATATTATAGTGAATCATGAATCCACTGTGCCTTTTTCTTCTCCCCTTTTCTTTATGCCCTCAGTTCACCAACTTCTTCTTTTTCTTCTTTGTTGACACTTCTCTTCCCTTTTCCCTTGCCCTGAGTGCCTTTCCCTTTTTCTTCAACAGGGATGACAGCTGAGCCCTAAAATATGACCAGTAGTAGCATTAGTCCGACCTGTAAGATAACAGTTTTCCAATTGTAACCTGCAATACATTATCATATACATGATTTTAATTTAATGTAAACACTTTTAAATACTTCATTTTGACAAAAAAATCCTTTATCAATTGGTACTCGACCATATTGGACTTCACTTTGTAACTCAGCTCTCGTCCCTATCATACTTTATCAGGGACGACTGTGGTAGCGCATATTATCTCCGACAAAAGGGTATGAATACCTCCGAATATGACATTTTGAATAAATTCGACTCATGAGAGGAGCATCTCCGACAAGATTTGGTCTAAAGAATAACTCCGACAATACAGAAAGAATAAATCCGACAAGAAGTGAACTAAAGAGCAACTCCGACAATACAGAGAAGGAATAAAGTCTACATGACTCCATTAACAGATTAAACACAATATTAATCATTAAAATTAATTGACAGTGTGCAAGGAGAATTGTTTGTTAAAATTTATTTAAATGCTTAACCACTAAGACAATTTACAAGTACTATATTTTATTTATTTTTAAGTATAGAATATATAAACGTTTTATTGATCCATCAATATGTCATACACATTTATTAATATTTTTAATTATATTCTATTATTTTCTACTTCAAAGTAAACTGGAATTACAATTACCTGCTTTAACTTAAAATTATATTATTTTTAACACTGTTATTTTTGTTTTTATTAATTCAAAGTGATATCTTTTTTTAGCTTATGTTACAGATGGTTATCATGCAATGATTGACTGTCGCATTTATTCCTTATGTACTGTCGAAGTTATTCTCCAGAGTTTTTTATGTCGGAGATACTCCTATTCTTGTGTCGAAGTTATTCCGTTTTGGTGTCGGACTTCCTCCAACTCTGTTGTCGGAGTTATTCAGAGACTGCTGTCGAAGTTAGTGGTGGATTCCGACGACTGTTAGGCCACAAAAAGTGGCCAATGTAGTCAAATCCTGCTAGCTACAATAGAAAGTTTTCCAATTTCCGGCTTATTGCAAAATAAAGCTTCAATTCCTACATTATAATCCAAATTAGAACACATTTTTGCGTCAAAAGTTGTTTAAAATTGTCTAATGCAATGGGCATATTTGGCCTATGATTTGAAACTCAGCTTTCGTCCCTAAAAGAAGCCGATTGGACCTAAGTGCATGTGCACTAAAAGTCTTTTCCCGGGGTAATTTTGAATGTTATTAAGCACCATTAATTACAATACAACTGCTGCACCCTTCTTTGGGGAAAAGAGTACATTAATAAAGAATAAGGCTTATGAGGGATTCCGTTTCCGGTTTTCGCCGACAGCAGACGTCTCTCGTTTCACCAAGAAAAGTTTGACCGGCTCAAGGTGGGA